>JANJYP010065717.1:0-11033 GCA_024605115.1 Rastrelliger brachysoma
GTGCTTTCTATGGATCTCTATTCTTTTCAGAAAAAGTCTTGCATATGAATTGTATGACTGTAAAACAGTAATTCACACTTTTTCTTCCTGTTGACTTTTGCAAGTCAAGTGAAATCACTTTATTTAATTTAAAACAACAAATTTTAAGAATTAATCATTCCTAAACATGAGCTTTTATCTATTAGGATGAGAAAATATTACATCCTTTTTTGTCATGTGTTGAAAATATATTTTCACAAGAATTACAGTTGGGTGGCCTTTAAACTCATTAAGTTTGTCCAGTTGGAAAGTAGTTCTATGTATTAAAAGTAAATCTTCAGTGCATCATTCTTGAGAAATACTGTAATGCTGCCTACTCATTCAGAGTATTTAAAGCAGCATCTCACTTTAGTTTTAGATCATGCACCAATTCAGCAGCTCTGGCCAAAAATAACCAGGATCAGAGGTNTCCTACTCATTCAGAGTATTTAAAGCAGCATCTCACTTTAGTTTTAGATCATGCCCCAATTCAGCAGCTCTGGCCAAAAATAACCAGGATCAGAGGTTTTTTTTTCAACCTGCTATGCTTCTGACAACAAACTTAATGTTTTCAAACTCTTGAGTCCCATTCTTTCCAAATCATTCACTATCCAAACAGTAGTTCAGTTTCCTTCAAATCTAGACACAATGTTAAGCCATTAACATATAAGCAGGTGTACTTATATCTATATTTTTCAGCTCTGCCTGTATGAAATTCTACCTGAAGAGGAGCAGACTTTGACTTTGACTCATTAAAATATTACCTTTGTCTGTCAAAGATGGAAACACTGGTGAGATTCTCTCCTTATGTGTTTTATGTACCCTGCATTGCTTATAATCTCTTCTAACAGTAATTGAGGCTGTAATTTCCCTTCACAGAGGAGAGAGAACCTGAGCCTGTCCTTCATTTAATATTTAACCCCCCTGACTGATTCCTGCTGACACTCCTTTAAGTAACTCTTACTTGTCGATGGCTATCGCTGGTGGCCATGTATTCTCCTGGCCTCTTTAGAGATTGGCAGGAGAGATGGGATGCATAAACGGCTGCCCTAATAGGTTTGCTCTAATAGGCCTGCTCACACATAAATAACACACACACATATGCAGGTGGTTGCTTAATTCATCACTGCCCTTATGCTGAAGCCGGGATCAGCAACATTTTCACAACTGCCAGTAATGCACACACACAAGTGAAGTATAAGTTCCATTCAGGTGCATGCAAACATCTACCCAAACACACACACACAACACAGATCTGCAAATGTGGTTGGTTTGCACAATACAGTGATGGAAATACACAAACATATTGGCTTGTGCTTATATATATATATAAATCTGAAAATGCAGTCATTAACACTTCCATCTGGCTGTTTCAGAACAGCCAAATTAGACATTTGGCATGCATCACTGCATGCACAATATACTTACACACATGCTGCATGTGTATTGATTCTCTGTATTAATTAACAAAAAGAGGAAGTTGACCCTCTTTGTAACAGTTTGACCACTCTTGTTTCTGAAAGATGGTATAGAATCCAAAAAATTTAAGTAGAAGCCAAGTCAATTTTATTTATAAATATATAAATTTGGCACAAGAGGCTAAATACTCTGTACAGCTTATACAAGGAGGATCCTTCTAGGACAGGGGTTCTCAACCTTTTGCAAGCTGGGCTCCCCCAAAGCTACTTCAGTGCAGTTGGGCCCCCCCTCCTAAATTATCTTTTTTTTTAAAATTGTGGTGGGAATGGGTCTTCATACCTCTCTGCTCTGACTGCAGCTTAGAGTGCTGCGCGAGGCTGCTGTGACGCTGACCGCCTGTGCGTGCTTTGGGATGGGGGAGAGACTCACGGCTGCATCCACTGCTCCCAAGTTGAGAGCCACTGCTCTAGGAGGCAGGCATGCAATTTGGCATGTAATAAATGTTGTATGTACAGAATAAATTAAGGTAGCAATTTTACAACATAAAAATCATGAGAACATACAGACGAGGCAAAACTCAAGCAGACTGGGACTGGGTTGACATTGGAATGAGTAGAAAGACCAGGACATATATAAACCCAAACCACCTCAGCTGGCTCATTTTGATATCAAAGTAGCAGGGGCTCTACTTTGAGCTTCTCCTGAATGTCCAAGCTCCTCATCCTCTCTCTAATTCTGAGTCCAGACACTCTCCAGAGAAAACTCATTTATTTTCAGTCACCACCCAAAGCTTGTGACCAAAAATGAAGGTTGGAAAATAGACTGAGTGGTGGATTGAGAACTTTGCCTTTTAGCTCAGCTTTCTATTCTATAATGGTCTGGTACAATGCCTGCATAATTGCTGATGCATCACCAATTCACTATTTAACCTCAAGCTTCATTTTAGCCTCACTTGTGAATAACACCCTGAGATATTTTAACTCCTTCATTTGGGCAGCAACTTGCTTCCAACCCAGAGGGAGCTGTGATGGAATAACTAGGAGGCATTTTCCATTGAAAACATTAAATTGTTCATTTATATATATTAAACAAAAGACATATTATGACATCTTTGTGTAACTCCAGACAAGACAGACAGGAACACAAACATGCACATGACTGTGTGCATGTTTGTGGGTAGAAATCCCTTGGACCTGAGACAGCATACGTGGACATGTGTCCGAAAAGAGTCTTATGCAATGGCTTGCAGACTCACCAGCACAGAGACAACCTGGAGCAATGATCCCTTCATGTTTGGGCCACTCCCTCTGAGTCTTTTACATAACCAAATGGAATAAACATGTATGTCCTCATGACACTTAAATGCCCTTCTCTGTCTGCAAACAGATTACAACCAATCTCTTGGTTCTCATTTACAAACTCTTAACAGTTTGATTTCTTAAAACATATTGCAGTACATTAGTAAATATATATGTAGTTGAAATAGAATATAATATACGTAGTATAATAGAATAGAATCAATTGAGGAGGTTGAGAACTTAACCTAATCACTATTAATAAAACTCACTTTTTTTACTACTGGTATTTTCTTCAAAATGCCAATGTGTTTGTTTGTCTTTGTAAAAATACAGTCAGATGTCTGTAATACGTGGTTCATTTGTGTGTTTTATGTGGACAGATTATTTAAATGGATATAGTGTATCCTCATTCTTTAGGCTTTATCCTCCATCTATATGGAAAGGAAACTTTAACCGGATATCTGCTTACAAGAGATTACTGACTGAATCAGGACTACTGTATGGGTCATTTCTATTTCTCAGTAGCATGCTATATGCTCATTGAAATACCTTTAATAATATTTCTTTGAATATGTAGACCAGTGGAACTTAAATGATATGTCCAACATTCAAAAAAGTGATAGAGCAATACACAAAACAAATATCCATTAAAGGTACCCACCAATGTATTTGCCAAAGCTCCAACTTACATATTACTAAGACGTTGAATGATTAATTTCTCTTTTTTCCTTAGTGGTGCCTTTGTTTTTCTAAGTAGAACTGTAAGATGCACTATATAAAACAGCAATCACTGTGTACAATTTAGTGTCAAGATGTTCAATTCAAACTTAAAGTCAAAAGAATACCTTCGTTTATTTTAATGTCTTCGCGCCAGTGGCTTTCTTTGCTCTTTTTATGCCATAAAAACTAAGATATTCATTAGTTTTCAACCTGCCAAAAGGTATAAACCCTAAACATTCAGGTCAGGTCATTTTAAACTAGTGAACTAGTGAACTTAGTGAAACATTTAAGACATAGAACAGACAGCATTTTTAATAAATCCTCTCTTACATGACTAACTGACTCACAAGTATTTCTATACAACTATAGTGTGTGGTTTAACCATAGCATGGCTGCTTGTGACATACGAAGTGGCACCTATTGTAATTGTAGTCTAAATCCTAACAAATCTACAGCTGAACTTAATTTATAAACTGCTAGTAATACATTTCAGCATTACTTGTTGCTAATACTGAATCTAGTTTACATGTGTTGAAGTCAATGGTAATGAATTACACTTTTACTACTGTGTGATACCCCTCCCAACAACTGTTTTTATTTTCATTCATCTTGCCCTCCAACCTGTAAGAAGATTTACATCTATTTTCCAAGTATTTGGTGGACAAGATGATAGCTAAGCCAGGATGGAATATCCATGTTTGTGGCTGGTGGCTGATGTGGTGTAATCCACCCTAAGCTCTTCCATGGATGGGGTGGGGTGTGGGTGGTGGAGGTGGGAGGGAGTAAAGAGGGTTGTGGAGGGCTGCNATTTTCCAAGTATTTGGTGGACAAGATGATAGCTAAGCCAGGATGGAATATCCATGTTTGTGGCTGGTGGCTGATGTGGTGTAATCCACCCTAAGCTCTTCCATGGATGGGGTGGGGTGTGGGTGGTGGAGGTGGGAGGGAGTAAAGAGGGTTGTGGAGGGCTGCTCTGTGTCTGGCCACGCAATGATAGAAAGGACAATTTGTGAGATCCTTGTTTAATTCTTCCTTGATGTCATGATGAAAAGCTTTATTGGCTTTGACTGTGTCATCCTCCAAAAGCATACACAAAATTTGTGAAGATGGAGATATGAAAATAATGAACTTTATCCCAGGAGAATTACAAATCAGAGCATACAGGTGAATGCTGTGAGAGTGCTTATGATAGTCTCTATGAGCAGCAAAAGCAAAACAGGTCATTTACATTATCAGCTTAATCAGACCACTTTATTTGTGTTTTGTGTTTTGAATATGTTGCAGTGAAATTATACCATATGTGTGAACCAGCACAACTGCGTTAAAAGAGTTATGTGACTAATGAAGATTAGGCGTAACCAGTAAATTAAGCCAGGCTAAGCAAAGTATATTTATAGAATATTTTGATCAGTGGCTAAGACTAATGAGTTAAAATATGTTGTTGCTGGTTTTTTTTTAACCAAATTTTACTCTCCATTAGAATAGCACTCATTTTACTGTAGATATGGACACAATCTCAGGAACCTGTTACAACTTTTCAGTAAAATGGATGGGAGAATTAGCTTATGAGAAATCCCATTGTTAAAGTTGTTATAGGAACATAGGCGATACAGTTCAATAAGGAGAGATCAGTTGGAAATGTATGATTATTTATTCACATTAGAGAAGGAAAGATTTTTGACCTGGACCCCATTGATGTCAAGCATCTTCATAACGCGTAGACTATGAAGATAAGAATGGACAGGATCCCCCTGGAGTCTAGAAACTGGTGGTGGTGGAGTGGAGCCAGCAGGTGGTTGATGGAAACATTTGGACAAGTGTCCCTGTAAAACATGGAGGTCATGGTGGTAATAGAGAGAAGGTGTGTTACATAATAAGTCTGAAAAACAAAATAGCATATTTGCAGTGATGTTTAAAGAACAGCATTTAGACACTGAATAATTAATCGTGCTATTTATTAATTTTAAACACTTGCTGACCATAACTTCCTAAACTTTAAATTTTGCTTGTCATTCATTCATTCATTCATTCATTCATTCATTCATTCATTCATTCGACTGTAGATGGGATATTTTCACCTCTTGTGTGTGCTGTCTGAGGCCTATATGATGTTTCAGCAGTCTGAGTCAGTCATATCAAATAGATATCTGCCACATTTGCAGTCTTTTTAGTATCAAGTTGCCTTTTGTGTGGCAAGAAAAACGTATTTCAACATTCATTTGGGTACCTGACAAAAAAAAACAATTGCCAGGTACCCATAATTAAAAAATTGTGAACCTGTCCTTTAACACAAGGAGGTGTCTAGTTTCGAATTAGTTTAAGAATTAGTTGCGCGCACACACACACATGTGCATGCATGAATCTCAAAGTATGTCTCCTCTGTATGTATTTACATGTAGGTAATGTTTTCTAAGCCTATACTGATTTAGTTTCACAGTTGATTGAGTAGATGGTTTGGTGAGGCTCCAGACTGTACTTATTTTAGTGAAGCTGGACGGATCTGCAGTCAATAATGCTCACTAAAGCCCCAGCTGTTTTGTTTTAATCAGATCCCAGAGGTTTTGGCCTGGCTAAATAAGGTTGACTAATGGCTATGAGTAACCCAGTCCTGTCTGCTGCAAACACCTCCTGCTGGCAACACAGTAAGCTTTAGGAGATGCTAACTCAATCAGTTTGCTACTAGCTTTAGCTAGCCTAGCAAAATGCAGCACTTAAAATAAATTGTAATCAAGTTTTGGGAGTTAGGAGGATTTCATCATGGCTTTGCATGTGCTGTAACGTTTTGTTTAATCTTGGAACAACATTAGTGGTGAACTCAGATATATTATCTTCAAGAATTGCATGCAACTTTTTTTTTCAGTATGTATGAGCCCATCATTTTTGTCTTTGATTCAAGCTGGTTAAATTACAGTTGCTACATTAAAAATATGTGGTAGTTTTTCCCAAACTGCAGCCTTCAACACCAAGAATGACCCTCCCAGCTCAACAGTTTAGATGTCTAACAGCTGGCAGTGTTGAATAGAGTATAGGACGTACCCAGTAATTAATAAACCACATGCTATTTATTACTTATGCATGTGATTCCATATTTTGCGTCACTTTTATCTTGCTTGGAAAATGTTGCTTGTTTAAAGCCTACAAAAGTTGGACGAAATGGTATGATGATCTCAAGGCCTTATGAGTTTTGCTTCACAGTATTTAATGAATTGCTTTAAGGCTGAAATTGGTTGCAACCCTATAATGGATGGTTTGTCCAATGTCTTTTTTATATGTATCCTGCTGGTGGTGCTATATGTGGAACCCCAGCAGACTGTCCTCCCTCCAAATCAAAACAAATGTCATAGTGTCTGCTAAGAGTATCTGTATTCTTCTTCTTTTCTTGGAGTACCTGTGGCAGATTTGAGGATTTCTTGGAAATTTTGTTTTAATAGTTCATTAATTGATTAGTTAGTAAGTACAAAATTCATCAGCAATAGTTTCAATAATTGAATTGGAAATTGACCTTTTTCACAGTTTACTAGCATTTTATGAAAATAAGATTAGTGGTTACTAAAAATAGTTGTTACTTCATAAGACCCAAAATCCACATAATTCAGAAATGGCTGCAAGTAGAACATGTAAGGCAGAAGAGATTAATTTTGTGTTGAAGCTGCAGCAGCAAGAAATGTTCAGTGATAATAGCGTCTATCAGCAACCTCGATAGAAAGCCAAAAAATTAAAGCACAAAATAAAATGCACTTCTTTTAACATCATATTATCAAAAGCACATTTTGATGACAAGGCACTCTTAAAATATATAATTTTCCACTGAGAATCATGAGAATGTCAGCCGGTCATGTGACATGTACTCAGTAGAAAAGAATAGACCAAAAAACAGGCATCTCACACTTTTTAAGCCCTTATTGTAAATCTAATACATTTTGTGCTGTGGATCAACATAGCTGTTACACACTTGATGTTAGACTGGGTTGATTTATGACTGCTTTAGTTGATTCATACCCAATTTGTGTGACTCACCCTGTCCCTATTTGACTTAACATTTTAAATCATTTGCTTTTAATGAAAATGTACTATAGACCATACAGAAGGATGGCTTGCCTCTAAGCCTAGTTTTTAGTTCATACACATCTCAAATCCTTCAGTACCATATGTTGAGGACAGTACACCAAAGAGCATGTCTCTTGAGAGATGTAAGGGGTGACAACGGTTAACCATGAAATCTCATTGGCCATATCAACTGCCATCTCAACTAACATCTGACTGACTGATTGTATTGTTAAAGGCTGGACTTTCAAGCCAACACAATTTTTGGGGGTTCTGTTCATGGGGAACAAAGAGAACCAAAAATATTATCCACAGTCTCAAGTGTCAGTGTTACCTAAGATCAACCCATTCTTGATGACTGCCTTCTTAGACACCCTCTGAGTCTAAGAATACACTCAAAATGTTATGCCACAATGCATTTGTGGTTTTAGTAGAATACAAGAGGGGTGTAAGGGATCTGTTCGTGTGTGTGTCCTATTTTCCCATCTGCCCAATGTGTCATAGTTTGTGTATCTGTGTGCCAGGGGAATCCTCCTTTTTCTTTACTGTCTATTACTCGCTTTCACCTGATGGACTAGAAATCAGTATGATTTTCTCATTACAGAATGTGGGTGTTCATTAAATAAGTGGGTCTCACATGAGTGTTATAATTTAGTCTTTTTTGGGCTTTTTAGTTAAAATATTAAAATCAATTGAAAGGGTGGCAAATTCTATCTATAATTTTCTGTAGGAGTATATCTCTACATTATTTTGTATGTTGCATGATAATAATAATAAACAGACACTTACATAACCCTTCTGGCATATGGCGTGTAATCCAGCTTGTACACAACCCACTGTTGTGTTTTTTTTTTTTTTTCAAGTGAGCTTTACCATGAGGATGGTGCGTGCAAACACTCGAAGTATTTCATGTAAAAGCACTTAAAAAATGTGGATTATTTCTGGTATCATTAAACGCACGACTGATTGTGCTCTTAATCCTGTAGGGTTTGGAAAAGACCCAGCAAAGCTTCTCCTGAGCCTCTTGAAAATTTACAAAAAAGTTGGAAATGTCTCAAGTGAAAGTTATAGTGACCCATTACAAAACCTTTTAATCCATGTTTTAAAGTATGTTAAATCAAATATACCAGAGTATCAGAAGAAAAAGCAAGCAATGATTAATTTTAAAAACTAAGATTTTTGATCAGACCAATGAAAAAAGAAAATAATGGGGAAAAATAATTTTGTGGCACCACAAACAATGAAGACAAAAGGAATGCCAGATTTTGAAACTCATAAGAAGTTTATAATTTTTTAGAACTTATCTTGGTGTATAAAAAGAAAACATATCAATGAATTAATGGGGTTATCTCAGCATGCATATATTCTACTTCACCCTTCCTTTACTTCCCCTCTGCTATATTCTTTCTTGTTTGATGTTATCAATATGCAGATTATTTGTCATCATTTTAAATAATCAATTTAACAGTCATTCAGTCAAGTTTTAGTAATGTTTTGTGTCTCTAATATGAGAACTTACCCAATTTCCTATTTAACCTTTTTCTTTGCTTTGTGACAATCTGGACTTTTGGATTTTTGGCAATTTAGAGCAATTTAGTGACACTCGGCTTCGGGAAGATAGAAGGGCCATATTTCACTTTTTTCTGCCATTTTATTACAAAAAAGATCAATAGATTAATTGAGAAAATACATATCAGTAGTTATTATAGCTCTACCTTCCTCTCTCCTTTCACTCCTCTGCTCTCTTCCTTCACTCTCACTTTAATCCCCTTTAGCTCTCCATCTGTGTCTCCCACCTTTCTTTCCTTCTTTAACAACCTTCATCCAGGTGTACAGGTAATGGACGTTCAACTCACAGGGCTATATTTATAGACTATGTATATACACTGGCAGATGGACAGTCTCGTTGGAATGTTTCGCTGTTGCTAGGAGATGTGGAAACATCCTGTCAGTTGTTAATAGAAGCAAATTGATGAAAAGGAAGAAAAAGGAAAAACAGGTGAAGCACCTTGACATGTTTGTATGCTAGCTGGCTGCTGTTAAGTGCTTGTTTATTTTATTCAGTAAGTGTCACACAGATTGTCAAGAAAAATCACATTTAATGTGTAGATGTTGTGTGGTCAGTTTGATTGCAATTGAAATATAAATACCTTATTAAATGTTATATTCTGAAAATAACACTAATGAAGCAACAAAGTATTTCTACTTCACTTTTCACTGCTGATGCAGTGACTAATATGCAGTGATGACTGACTGAAAATACTGTGTTCCTCCCTACAGCTTTCTCATGGTCCTGGTGTGTTTAATCTTCAGTGTCCTGTCCACAATAGAGCAATATGCAGACTTTGCCACGGGAACCCTCTTCTGGATGGTGAGTTGTTTAATTGTGCTGATACAGCAAACATCTTCAGAAAACAGCAGTTTATACATCATAGTTCTACTGAGATGATGATAACAGATAAATCAATCATTGATTAAAAGGTCCTGCACACCCACTTTTGGGTGTTTTTTATGCATGCTAAAATAGACTACAGCTCTAGTAAAACGTAGTAAGGTTTGTGCTTGAAATATGTGAAGTCAGTTTAATGTAAACTGTATCTAATCTGATGGTCTCATTTAGATTGAGATCTCTTTTAAAAGCAAAACCTGAGAACAAAAACATTCATTATCAGACAAGTGTGCAATCAACGTACATGAACAATACATATATCAGATAATAACATTTTAAAATATCCAAGGTGAATGAAATAATCTCTTCTAAGTGGTCATTCCAATTATAAGGTGCATATCTGAAACCAGGTTTGCCTAGACCAGTGGGTATGTATGAGATATCAAAGGTTAAGTGGATTGTGTATTCTAGTTAGAAGCTTGGAAGTGTGAACATTAGAGCTTTATAGATGAATATTTTCACATGATTACTCTTTCTTTTCCATAAGGGAGTCCATTCAACCGAAGACCAAATGATGAGTTAAAAATTTATCATGTACCAATAACATTGATTAAGGTCAACAAAACATGAATGAATGATTGAATTAATGAATGAACTTTATTGTCATTATAACAACAGTTCAATGATTTCTCTCAATAAATAAAATAAAAAGACAAATACAAATGTCTTACAAATGTACAAATACAATCCTATACAAGCTAAAAGAGATGCAAAGTTGCACCATCAGGGTAGCCTTGTGCAAAGTAGCAGCAAACATATCAAGAAAACAAACCTAGCAATGCTGTAACAGCTACAGTGCAGTACCCTATTGTATCCACATGATGGAGGTAGAAGATCTTGGCTTGGAGGGATCCTACCCGCCATCTTACACCTGAGCCCCAAGTTCAAAATGACTAATCAGTCCTAGCTATTGCAAAGGCTATGGCACAACACTTGCCAACTTATTTTGCATTCATCCAAAATCAATTTACATTCATGTATTTGTATACAGTATTAGCATGGGAATGGCCAGGGGCCAGTCTTTTTAATCTATGACAATTGTTATGTAGAATCATCTGGCTCCATGCAGACTGTACTTGCTGATA
>JANJYP010065772.1:0-12739 GCA_024605115.1 Rastrelliger brachysoma
GATTTATATTCAATAGCAAATTTTAATTCTCAATAAATAATAACATTTTGTCTAATGCACTATTGTAGATCAATCCGCTATTGAAATCCAAAACAAAATAAGTAAAATATATCGTTTAAGCACATCTAACATTTCAGGTTGCTTGTCTGATGTACTTTACATGGTCCTTAGAATTTAGTGCAAACTGAAATTAATGGCATTTAAGGAGTAAGTGAATGTCAGGGCCCTGGCCTTGTTTACATTTAACTACTCGCCACCAATGCTGACCTTATATTGAGCCACTTAATTTCATATTTCTAGTAAAGTGACTGTTGAGGTGAGCCTGGTAGAAAAACACTGGCTGCAATGTATGCTTTTGGTCTTAACACCCCAAAACACCAATTATAGATCCATATATGGATTTCGCACACAACAAATCCCTTGTCATTTTTTTTCTTTTTGACTGTAAACGCCATTGAGTTGTGATAAGCTGGATTTAGGGCTGGACCAGTTTTCTCATGAGAGGACATCAACAATCTGGTGTGGAAGGTCCAAATNCCCATTGAGTTGTGATAAGCTAGATTTAGGGCTGGACCAGTTTTCTCATGAGAGGACATCAACAATCTGGTGTGGAAGGTCCAAATGTAACAGATATGCGGTTTTAAAATTACTCTAAAACATTCTATGTATTTTTAATGATGTCATATTTATTATGCAGAGAAAATCATAATTCACCACAGTATGCAATATAGCTTATGTTGCAACACATAAGGAAATAAGTCTATGCTATGTGCATTAATTTTTCAAGATTTTTCAGGGGTTTTTTTCTTATCTATTAGCAAACAAAGAAGATCACCTCTGGCCACTTATGGATGCAGCTATACAGTATGAGACTTAGCCTGCCTGCCCCTCACTGACACTTGGGACAAATATTATCATTTTGCAAATTTTATGGCAATGCAGCAAGCTGCCATGGTTCTTTTTCCATTGACCAAATCAGAAAAAAAATAACTGCTGTACTTTTAAATAAGAAACAAAATCTTACATGACTCAACTAAGCATGATTGTTTATTTATAGTAATATTAGTGTTGTTGCAGATGATGCAGGTCTATGGAAATCTGTAAACAGGGACTTTTTATTATTATTATTATTATTATGGCATCTCAGACTGTGTACAGGCCAGAGGGGAAGGTGAGCTCACTGTCTCCTTTTACACAGGATGCATTACATTTGTCAGATGACATCACCGGCATTAGGTGCACACTCGTCTCAGCATGACTGATGTCCTCCCTGTTTACAAAAAAAAGTCCCGAAACACTTCAAAGACATCCTCAAAAACATGGTTGTCGTTCCCGACATAAGTGATTACAGCCAGCCTTGATTGTGTGTGAGGGGCATTTAGTCAGGTAAGCATCAGTGAGTAACTATATTAAGCCAATACATCTTGCATTGTAAAAACTACATTCAGTAATGTCGTGTTCCTAAGTCCTTTAACATGCTTTATTAGGCAGCCTCGAGGTGACCATTATCTATCAGCCTGCTCTGCATAGCTCTTAACTAGGACAATGTGGATCTCTTGTAATGCACCGTATGAAAAAAAATCCCCCCCTTAATCTATTTTTCTCCAGATAGACAAACCTTGATGCTGATTAATGGTAGTTAAACTCACAAGCACTCCGTCAATGAGATTGCAAAGAGATGGTAATGTATTAGAGTCATTAAATACGCATCATTCTTTTGGCATGAAATATGTTGACCCCAACCTGATTATATACATAATTAAAACTGCTCAACAGTTACTGAGCACAGAGCTGCGGAGCAGAGAGAGAGCAAGCAGGTCGACAGGCAGGAGTCATAATGATACACAGCAGCCACGTCACTTGTTTGGGTCATTTGTCATTTCTGCCCAGCATTATTTCAGCGCATATAAATTGCACATTTTATCAGTCACCAGTTGTGTCTTGAAGTGTTAAAGAGGATTCAGGGCACAAAGAATTTATAAAACTATCAACCTGGCATCTGAAATAACTTTAGAGGCACATTTAAATGTATGTTTTAAGCATAAAATCAGCACTGTCTACTCAATTTAAAGACATCAAAAACAGACTCATATAATCCAGAACTTAATACATTTCTGCATCCACCACAGAGAAATATATTAAAGGTTTGAATTGAATTTGAATTACCAAACTCTGGTGTATCAGACTTGCAAGGCCTGATGGTCTATACCACCCTGGCCTTTCACTGCAACACTGGGTCTTCTTGCTGCTATGACCAGAGAACCAAGAAGCGACCCACAATGAGGCAAGATTGCTTGGACAGAAATCAATACCACCACGGAATGGGAATCAGAAGGCATTGATAGCAGTGCCGGGTCCTTATCGGTGTCCAGGCTGTCCTAGCTGAGCACAGCCTAGTGGAAAGCTATCCAGAAATCAGGAGTGAGGAAAGAAAACCCCCAACTGAAAACACCCCCGAGTGATGCTCACAACACTATCACCCTATCAAACACTATGTCGTTCACATGCTGTAATCCATCTTCTCCAAAACAATTCATTTGTCCTCTCTTTTCCTTCCTGTGACAGAAAGGAACTAAGGCTCCACAGGCTGCGGGGAAGATCCACACAGACTTTGAGAAGGGCTTCATTATGGCGGAAGTAATGAAATTCCAGGATTTTAAAGAGGAAGGCAGCGAGAACGCTGTCAAGGTGAGCAGTCAGGGTGCCAAAGGAGATGAGGAGAAGTCTCCTGTGATCAGTGGAGCTGACAGTCACCACACAGCTCCTACTGCAAACTGCTCTTCACCTTTACTCAGGGGAAGAAATTACTGCACACACTTCAGCACCACTCCTGACAAGCCAACTGATTCTGGCTCTAAACATTGCCATTCTCCTCCAGCTGTGCATATCTTTATCACAATGTGTCTTAACTGGCTGATGGTAGTTCTTGTTCGTAGCTCAGCGCAGTCGCTCAGAGGTAGCACTTCTTCACCTCGCCAGGCATTTATCAGATCTATAGAGTGTGCTGTTAGCCCAGAGCTCTCTGTTGCCAAATCCCCAAGCCACTGTAGAAGTGTGACAGTGATATAAAGCGGCAAGTTAAATAAAGTGTGAAATTCCTCAAATAAGGACTGTTTCATGGATGGGTAGTGCAGAAATGTGACTTGCATATCTTATTTTTATGATGGCCAGTGTTTGTTTTGACCTTTTAACTGGGCTGTGGGTTGTTCATGTGTACACTCCTGTCAAATGTAATAACTGATTTCATGGTGAATTTGTGAGGACAATAACTGGGCGTACAGCAGGTACTTTGCTAAGTGCTTTAAAATGCTATGTAACTATTGTTTCAGATTTGACATTAATTTAGTTTCATATCAGCAAACTGTAATTTACTAACTGAAGGTACAGAGTTAATAATCAGTTAATCAACACTGTAGGATGCCTTTCACATCAAAGATACTTTTTTCTAGATTTAATTTACGTGTCGAAGAAAAAATTAATTCTATTCTCAGTTAATTGAATTAAAGCAGAAGTGACTCTAACTTGCTACGTGTGACATTTGTGAGCAGCAAGCGTAAGCCACACTGTTACAATCCTATACTATCACCACCATCAGCTGCCCACTTACAGACTCGACTAATGTAATTATGGTGACACACAGGGACCTGCAGGGACCAGTGTGGAAAGGAAGCATTATGAAAACATTTAAATCTCTTCACTATTCAAGCCCGTTTTTTAAATAAGTATTTAATATTTAATGCAGCACCAGTGTATTGTTCACACCCTTCATAAGCTGCAAACAAAGGGTGAAATGTGTTGGCCTCTTGGGGGTTTCACTGTTGTTATCCGAGGTTGAGATCTGAGTGTCAGCTCCTTACTGCATGCTCTCTTACTAATCCCTTTTTGGGCCTCATAACAACATGGAGCGCTTCTGACGGAGGCATTAAGGTCCATGCTATTTAATGCCAGTTGTGGGAATAGGCTGCCTGAATAGGGCCCATGTACAGGGATATCACATTATTAGTAATCATATCTGCTTAAGCCAAGCTTGCTGCTCCAGATGGCTGCTTTCAAGTGCAAATGAACCAGTTAGACGTGTCTGGTTTAATACATAGTCAGGAATCACAAATAGCCATTGATTTTTTTCCTGTCTCCCTCTCCATCCAGTGTTTCTGGTGGTATTGAGCTTGGATTAAATGGTCTCCTGAGCCTTTAAAGGGACATTGATTCTTCTAATTAATTGTGCACTGTGCAGAACCAGAATGCATAAACCTGTCCGTATTAGCACTTCAAGTCAATTATTTTGAGTTTGCCGGGAAGGAGAACAAACACTTACTGTACACAAAAGAAATGTTAGAACTTATTTTGTTTCCTTGAGAAGTTTGATAGTGCTGTAATCAAAGACTTATTAACATTTTGCGCTTGTGCACAAGAAACTTAAATGGGCAGAAGAGAGGATTATTCACTCAGTGGGAATTCAGGCACCCCTTGAACAAAAAATTGATGCAAGTGTGTGTGTGAGAAAGAAAAAGAGGGGGAGAGGGAGAGTATGACATTTGCAATTGGAGTTAAGTTATTATAGGCGATAAAAGAAATCAGATACTAATTCTGGGCTATTATTTTCTATTTTAATTATTATAAACATACTTATTACACACTTATTATTTACAATATACATGTTATGTTGTGTGCTCTAGAATGCCAATTTTAGCAATTAAAAAATAGCTAGAGTATAAAACATATACATATACAATACATTTTTGCTTTTAATCATTTTGTTTTCTTATTGTTGTTCTCACAGGCAGCAGGAAAATACAGACAGCAGGGAAGAAACTACATCGTTGAAGATGGAGACATCATCTTTTTCAAATTTAATGCACCAAATGCACCAAAGAAAAAGTGACTTGAGAACAATTCACTGGTTTACGTATTTGACTGGCTGTGCAGCTCTGACACCCACTGCCACACTCTCACTTTTTGTTTTCTGTCCTGTAGGATCAAATCCCCCCTCTGTGCCAAAGCGCAGGTTCAGTAAACTCTGACAGCTTTGCTATTTAAGATCAGGATCGGCCCCCTACTCCAAATTGTAGCAGAATTTGAAGGAGCATATTACTCTCCAGATACTTCATTAATCTCCATCACGGGTGCCAGCACTGACACAGCTGACAGCGGGGACAATGCCACCTGCTCCTCTCCCCCTTCTGCAGATAATGCATGTTTTACAGTAGCCCAGATGTCTACACTCAATAAAACATTTGACAAAACCAGTCTGTGTGTGTTTTGGGATGTCTGTATTGAGTTGGAAGCTGCATGGGCATGGTGATAGCAGTCCTGTCGACCACTGATTAGAGAATTAAAAGACACAGCTGACACTGACTGTAGCAGTGAGGGGACGATTATAATTAAATCTGCTAAGTGATGCTTATTTTAGAAGGGCAAACGTAGGATGCAGGTGTTTCGGCCAAAAGAAGCGGTCAGTTTAAATTATTATTTGTAGAGTGATTGAGTTAATCTTTCATTTGCAGTTTTTATTTCATGACTGATGAATATGTTTGTTATCTTGACTACAGAACTGCTACAATCCTCAATTATTGATAGCATCTTTATTAACAGCTTTCTTACTCATATCCTGAACAATAAGAGCAAATACTCACCTACAAATATATATAAAAATGTACGTTTTTATATAAATGTTCACATTTTTGATATGCTGTATGAAAATAGAAGTCGACACAATCCACAGCAGAACCAGAGAACAATTCCTGTTGTCTGGAGTAGTGTTTTTCTCGCCCCTATACTTTGTGTGTAAGTGTTTGTGAAGCATTTATGCTGATAGAATTGTATGGCTGCAGCCGCAGTGCTCCAAAGTAAGATTGTATTCACCGTGGGAGTCCGAACAAAGAGCTGTAGATCAGCAGTGCTTTGCTGAATATCTTGTAACCATTAAGACTGCAGAGAACAAAATGGCCTTTTGATGGGAACAAAAAGATTGAATAAAAATGGTCATTTTACAGAGATAGTATTGCATATCCAAGTTTTGGATAGGTTGTTTTATATAGCAGAGCCTGTGCTAGCACTACAAAGCATAGTGTTTGTCATGGAAATAAGGTGGATTATAGTCTTTAAGGTTTCAGATCAGTGACAAAATATAGGATGGTGTTTATTGTGGTTAGATGTAATGAAAGACAGATAACAACATGTGAATCAAATAATGTTTACTTTGCTTGGTAGCATCCACATTACCACTGATTTTAATCACCCAAACATTTTTTCTTGCAGTTGATACAGGAACTTCTTTGCAGGGAGGTAGTTGCTACCAGCAAGTTCAGCTCTCATATACTGTGTCCTATACAACAACAGACTGTTTTTAGCTAACTGTTTGCTAAGTGAAACCATACAAATCCTCTGGAGAGCACAATAGGGGCTTCAATCAAAACTGTTTTTGCATTCTTCTGGGGTTGGTGGTAGTGTTGGCCAACCTAAACCCCACATAGAAGATAATTTATCTGCTGTAGTTGTGAGGCTCAGAGACTGACGAGTTGTTCCCAGTGGTCTGGGTGGTGGAGTATTTTGTTTTTCATAAAGTGACAATAAATCTTTTCAGGAGGAGTAATACAACTATTTAGAATCATGCGGATGTTTGCATATGAACAAAACACCATAAAATGTTTTTTTGTTCAGTATAGATGACCTCAAATAAATGGATATATATATTGCTGTCAGAGGAGAGGTAAGAATTAATACACTGTAAAAATTGTGGGTGTTCTTTCTTTTCATCTGCAGGTATACCAGTGGTGATGTAACCAACAGCTAATGTGAAAACAAATATGTATAAAATTATAAATAATCATTATCAGGTGACGTGGCTGGACTGTAGAAGCTGCCAAACCGGACTAACCTTCCTAAGGAATAAAAACCACTCAAGAAATGTGACAAATTCTCTGTTGGTACAAATGTTCTGTCAGCACCATCAATCAAGCGGTGCCACTCTGCCCTGAGGCAAACCACAGTGAGATCAAATGGGCACAAAGTGGAAAGCGTGCTTTAAAACATACGCCCAAGAAAACAGACTATGGCCTGCTGCTGTAAATCACATACACACCAAAAAACTTTTGAAGAATTACAAAAAGAAATGTACCCGTTTGTAACAAATAAACATATAAATAACTGTAACATTTTTCAGAGCCGAAACTATGCACAAGGGATTTTGTTGGGAAACTCAATGGCTTTTATATAAATAAGTGTTGTATCATATCATTATAGAGAGGGATTATCTCTATTTTGGATAACAATAATTGTTGCCATGTTATAATTATTGCTATTGTGTGACTTCTCAGTCTGACACTTGTATTCTATACTGTACACAAAATAGACATGAAATCAATATAGAATCAGAATAACAATTCATGTTCATTTATGAGGATTTATGCAACAATTTCAAACTATTTGTGTTGTTCTATTTTGATACAACTTGATGCTTTGATTTATGCCACTCTATGTCAGAATGATAAAGCACTGTCAGCACACTATTGAGTGAAAAGAGGACAGATTTGACAACAAATTTAGTATCTCATTTGCATCTAAAGTGGTTATAAACAACATATCTTATTTTCTGTATATTTTAGCATTTTGCAGTAGATGAGATTTCATTTTTCAATGAACACCATAATTAATGTGTTTTGGCATTGAAATACATTTTGACTAAATGTTTTCTTTACATAACACTGAATGCTTAAACCATCTAGTGCAGTAATTTAACATCAAATACAGTATACTAAAGCCCAACATACATATACAAGTTTTGCAATACCATATGCATAATTTATTTTTATTGTATCTTATATCTAAGAGGCATATTTCAACCTCTGTGCGTTGATAATCTTTTATAATATTTACATTGCAACACATTTTTGCACTATTAATACACAACCACTGTTTCTAAAATTTTCAGCACAATAACATATTTTGCATGTTGGTTGTTTGCTGTAGTTGTTGTTTATGTATATAGATGTATGTCCTATCTGTAAATAATATCATAATATAATAATAGTTTTGATTAACCTTATTGCCTTTGTTTAGTTTCGTCTCTACGTTTACATAGTATATACATCTGTATACTGTTTTTTAACAGTAAAATTGACAAAAACATTTCATGCAACAGTTTATTCCTTGCTCCTCCAACAAAAATGGTGTGGCTGTTCCTGTCTCAGAAGCTTCAGAGTTGTCCATAACACACATTTGATATTCTATCCACACTTCTCCATGCTGCACCAGTTTCAATTTTCTCTCTCAGGTCCCATTTACAATGTCCCACAAGGTGTCTCCAGCAGGGCAGTTTCTCTCTGTGGGGTCACTTTCTCTTGGACTGGCCTTCATGAAAACAACTGTCAATATGTTAATATGAACGACTCAGAGCCATTGTGGACTCACTCGGTCACTCCTCTTATCTTTCATATTTCTGTACTGTGTCACAACAATAACAATGTTCACTCCTAGACAATGCTGAAAAGAGGCTTTTTCTTTAAATAATTATGTTTTGCTTGTGGTTTCTAATCCATAAATTCTGTGCAGATTTTGTTAATAAAGCAAATCATTTGCTGTGTATTTCTCCACGATAATAATAAAGAAAACAGATAGCTGGAAGCTCTGTGTGCGTGCAGTGAGCAGGTCATAGATACAGGTCTATTTACAGTTACAACTATCACACTGAATGCTTATAGATGTACTGAAACTCCCACTGGGTAATTGTTGTACAGACTTTTCACTCAGGAGGGGAATACAAAGTCTGTCAATGCAGTTTGCAGCTTGAGCAGGAGACAATACTCACAGGTCTAAAGACAAACACTGTGGCAGATATGTGTCTCATAGAGGCCACTGCATTCGCCAGGATGGTGTTGCTTTTAGGATATTTGACTTTTGCCTTTAACTTGGAGGTCTTTGTAGAAATTGTTGATACGTTTCCAAGGACTCCAGGAGTAAGACAGACATAGCTGCAAGGTTTTTCTAAAGCTGTTTCCATTGGCCTGTGTTTACCTGACACTTGGATTGACAGCAGAGTGATTGGAAATATCCACCATTCACTGCCATGAGCTCCTGAGTGCACGGAAAGTGCTTTTGTAGTCTGGCTGTAATGGGCCAAGTTTGAATTGAAGGTTGAGAGAAATAGCCTCACTGCGGTCGTGCACTGTGAGGAACTGACACACCACAAATAATACTCAGAAGTGGGGTCCTGATAGCATCACAAGCACAGAGCAGGTACAATAGCATGCAGGCTCTCATTTCAATGCATTTTCACAATGTTGTAACATCCACAAAAGGTATGGGGGGTGAAATCAAATCACATACAAACTCAGATTTTGTGTGATTATTTCTAAATAAACAATACAAAAGACAATTGCAGATGATTTTCATGTAAGAAAGTTTTACTATTGGTTTGCAAAAACACATGGAAAGAATTCAGATTCATTGTGTTCATCACAGTTTTATATGTCAGTGTCTAAATAGAATATCTGTTTTGTAAAGCTGAATTAGGGTTGCACAAATCTTATCAGGTTTGCTTAATTTCCTTTATCAATGCCAGTGCCATATAGATAATGCATAACAAAAACTGACTCAGATTTCAGGTTTACTGATGTTATTCCGCCATGAAAAATACCAACCATGTTTTTACTGTTGTAGCTCCAGTGATGTGGAACAAACTTCTCCTCAGTATCAGGTGAGATGATGCATGTCATTTTAAAAAGCTTTAAAATGACCACTTGTGTAGACATGCATTTATGTAATAATATATGATTAATGCTTTCTGTTCTTTTATTTATTGTTTAATGTTTCATCTATTTATGTTGAATTATTATTACTTTGATTGTGTTTTCTTTATGTTAATATTGTATTGTGTAAAGCACTTAGTAACTTCTTTTTTGATAGGTGCTATAGAAATAAAGTGTATTATTATTAGGTTTTATTGTGAAGGCCAGTTTGGTTTTAAAACAGTTGACAGCCAGGATATGTATAAAGTTAAAAAGCAAATCTCAGCACTCTTTTCACTTTTCACCTGTTTGCAGTATAGTTATGCATTGTGTATATATTTGTAGACTGTTGCAGTGCTATTCTGTAGCAAATAACAACTATTCTAATAATCGATACTGATGTGGTTCTTGTCATAATGACCATAAGCCTTATAATGCAGAGGGTTATTATACGAAAGATGATTAATCAAACTATTTGTATTACACTTCACATGTTTAATTCACCGATATGTAACAAAGTAACTACATCTTTCACTTCCATCAACACCGACATCATAAAACTGGAACAGGAATAATAAACAGGAAAGGAGTACGCGACAAATGGATGATTGACATGTCAACTGACCAAACAGTGTCACAGCATGCAAAATCGAGAACCAATCAGCGTTCTAAAAGAAGGCGGGATTTCCGGCGTGTGACGCAAACACACCCAGTCACCCCTGCAGGCCCCACCCTTTGTGTTACCCACCGCCCGTCAATCAAAACAGACACAAAATCCTGACAGTTATCACCCTTTTCTACGCGTATACAATCAATATAACTCGATGATCATGTCCGGTGGTTTGTGACTACCAGGACTCTCCGTTTGACGACAAGTCACACAATGACTGGTATGTAAATATCGATCTTTATTCTTCACCCACGGAAAGCTAACCCAGCTATCCTCTTTGGCTAAATTAGCTCGCTAGCAGGCTATCAGTGTCACTGGATGGTGATAGTGCTAATCATCACCGGCTAAGTTAGCGTTAGCGGCTAACGCTGTGCCTAGCTTGCTAGATTAGCTTGTTTAGGACACATCAGTATTTCTATTCCCTTTAGACTAATTATTTCCACAGTGCGGTTTGGTGTATGGTTATAAGCACAGTTATTAGCGGTGACTGTAGCTGTATTGTTGGTTGGTCCCGAGATTATAGTATGCAATGGTGGAAAGTATACGTATATGTATTCAAATGATGTATTTAAGTACAGGTATGAGTTCTGAATATTCTCATTTGATGCTACTCTGTGTTAACACTCCATTATATTTCACTATTGGGGTTTTTTGCTCCATTTATGTGACAGCTTAATTACTTTTCAAATTAAGATTTGCTTCATAAACACATATGATCAGTTCATTATATATACGTTGTCACTGATTAGCAGTATAAAGGTGTTAAGTTGAGCTCCACTTTAACATTATAATGTTGTTTACATGTACACATCGTCATTAATCAGTTTTAGTACTCTGATAATGTATACTGGAACGTGATGAATATGATACTGTAATTGGAGCCAACCAGCTTTAGTCCTATATGTGGGTGTAAGGTTTGTTTAATAGTACTTTGTCCTTTTTATTATTCAGCCCCAGAACAGCCAATGAAATCAGGAGACATGGCTGCCTTGAATGTGGACAGCAGTCAAAGCGGCTTTCTGCAGCATGAAGAGGGCCGGGGCTGTCAGGTAAGATTTTTTTAGTTTGTTTACAGCAAATGAGAGGTGCTTAGTGAAAGTTCACAGGTAGGAGGGTGTTGTACCCTCATTTGAACCCCTCAGGCAGTACATCCATTGGCTGAAGTGACAGACTTCAAACTCCCAGCACCACCTGAACATCACCTGGGTGTTACCTTAAGTGCTGCCCGAGGGGATCAACACAAAAACAATAGTCCTTTAACCTCCAATCTTTAGCGAATGAATCACACTTTCTTTGTGGCCCAGACTAATGGCCACCCGCTTTCTTCCTTTTAAACGTGCCCATTGTGAGTAGGACACTCAGCCATCACCCCTTGACCTGCTAGCAGCCACCTGCACTAAGGTTGGGTCACCGTCATCAGAGGTGGACAGAGGTGCTGCTGCCGCTGATGTGGTAAGTCAGCACCTCTGCTAGAGTCGACAGTGCTGCAGTTGACGTGAAGCCTTCGATCATAGCTGGACTGCAGTAAACTGGTGGTGGGAACGTAGCTTTGCTTGCACTTGATTTAATTGTATTATTGCTACTGCTTTTTGGGGATTAAAATCTGGGATGTTACATGATGACAACTGGGATGTTTTTCCTTTTTAATGACGGGGAATCAATTTAAGTTTCATTATATATTGATTTTAAAGTAACAATCAACTAACTACAGCAGACTGTACCGACCTTTCATGGAAAAGCTGACTGTATGACGCTGAATGTGTTTAACATACATGGTAATTTACCAATTGTTAAATAAAACAACAGAATCAGTAACATATTATGCCCCATTAGTTATTCTTCCTGGAAAGTGACATTAACATTTTCCCTTTCAAGCCTCAGTAGTAGTATGAAGGAAAATCTTAATTAATGAGGTCACCCTTGTGCTCATGTATCTGATCCTTTATGCACTGCATCTACTTGGGCTAAACAACCATATCCCCTATACCCCTTTACCGTAGTTTTGAGTAGGGAGTGCAGTGTGATTATTCCTTTCATATTTAATTTGTTGTATACAGTCAGTGGCTCATTCTGATGCTGTATGCTGAGTCTATAATGTGCTTTAAAAGACAGCAACATCAACTATGAATTACAAGTATATCAGCTTGTTGACAATTGATAAGTTTATCTAGGTCAAGCTGTTATCTGACTGTTTCCGGTATTATATTTGGTTTTGCGTTTGTTCTTATTGATGAGATTGTTTATCATCACTCATATGTGTTAGTGTCAAAGCAGCCAACTGAATCAGGATTTTAAGTTTTAACTGGCATGATTTTCTTAAGATCTTGTTGAATTCTTGTTGAAT
>JANJYP010065789.1:0-12228 GCA_024605115.1 Rastrelliger brachysoma
CATTCTTTTAAGCTAAAGCTAAAGGACCTTTCCCCTATCACTGTGAGACATTCCTCCCCTTTATCTGTCCACAAGTAAATTGGAAAAAGAGTGTAGTAAATCTAGTCAGTTAAGACTTAAATGCTGACACTGTCTAGTTGTAGTCTAGTGGCTATAGTGGGGTGGTTTGTGGTACTGTCAGCATTTTACAGAGCATCACTGCTATGTTACAACCAGGGAAAAGAGGGCAGTTTGCTGGCACACACATACACACACACACAGAGAGAGAGAGAAAGATGGCCAGTCAAATGGAATAGTTTCATTGATCAGTTGTCATGACAGCCTGCTGATGGTCTGCCTTATAATACACTCTGTGTGCATGCATGTGTGTCTCCAAGTTACGGTCTCATGCATCTTTTTTTTTTTTTTTACTTATGTTCCATCTAAAAAAAACATCCCCCTCACCCTCCTCTCCCCATGCAAGCACACACTCATACAACAATCACTCCTGCACACACACTCACAAATGGCATACACAGGTGCTTGGCCACCTGGATATGTGTTTGGGTGTTTGTAAGCTCAGTGGGATCACGTCATTTTGCTGGTAGGAAGGTAGATAATGAACCAACAAGACCAGACACAAGCAAATACACAGAAACACACACATATACACACAATGACACACAAACATTCATTCCTCTCTCTTCCCTTCTTTCACTCTCTGTCCCTCTTCCACCCTTGTGTTGCCATGGTAACCACTCTGGGGCAGTCTCCTGCGGAAGTTTCCAAGTGAAACACACAGACAGACACACACACACACGGACAGACAAACACACCCCTACTGATGCTATTTGATAAAGGGCTTGCTGCTGTCAAACTTATTAAGGATGTGTTTAACCTTTATTGTTCTGGGAATACTCAACCAAAGTCATTATATTACCTTCACAATTTCTTAAGCATTTTTCAAAGAATGCTGTCACTCCTGATGGAGTACAAGCTTTTTACTTATACTACCTTTCAGTTAAAAAATCATGTGTATTAAACACTTGGAGTATTTATACATACATCTGCCACATTACACTATCATATGAATGTAATCTACTCATAAATTTTGAAAATGAGACCGTTTTATCCTATGGGATATAAACTGCTAAAGTGTTAAAGTAAAGAGAAAGGTCACATAGAAGTACAGCAAAAGGTGAAGTTTTTTCTTGAAAGCTAAATCAGTGATTAACCTACATATTTACATGTGTGTGATAACATTGAGGTAAAAGAGGACTTTGCAGTCTCCATAGTAGTAGGGTGTCGCGTGCACCAAAAAATGGAAGATTTAGCTAACCATTAAAGTGATTTTAGTTGGTCTTTTAGTCGGTCATAGTGATCTTGTTAACAGTCAAGTCAGCAATGTGAATGTAACTATCTAGAACTTTAGAAACAGCTTTCTTGTCTGCTTATGATTCATATCTGGTTCATTTGTCCGAAGAATATGACTTGAGCCAGATGCAAAGCATAGACATTAATGTATACATGTGAAAAATGTAACATTGAAATTAATAATAATAATGACAGTTCACACTGGTTTTTCTAATTTTGTTTTTAGCTGTTGGTCTTACCACCTGTCCAGAGCCAATGATGCCAGCAAATGGGATTAAAACAGGAGATAGATTCATGGTCAATGAAGTAGTGGCCTTCACCTGTGAACCTGGATACACTTTACAGGTAAAAACAAACACACAGGCCAGCAAATAAACCCAACAATATATATGTACATATCTGTACGCACAATATTAAAGCAGTGGCTTCTGTTTATCTGGTATGAAATGTGCAGTGTTTAAATGAGGAGAAGACTAAATAGTGCAAAACAATCTTTATCTACAGACACAAACAAACTCACATGTAAATGGAATCTTTACACTTACCTTTACTGTGATTAACATATAGTACATTATTGTCTTGGATGAAAATAAATTCACAATCTTAGAATCTTGGATGTGCTGTCCAACAAAAGGCCAAAGATATTTTTTGTTCCCTTTTTTCTTTTTTTACTTCAGTATTTTTTCTTGAATCTAATCCACATTATCACTAATAGGGCCACTCTCACATTTCCTGCATGCCGGGGACTGTACGTCGATGGAACTACCCACCTCCTCTTTGCATAGGTAACACACACACACACACACACACACACACACACACACACACACACACACACACACACACACACACCCTGCTTTGCTGGCAAGATTGGGTTATGAATGATCAATGCAATGGGGGAAAAATGTACTGCAGGTGTCAACACACATTGAACTTGAAGGTTTGTGCAACAAAATGACAGAAGCCTTCTAGGCAATGAGGGAGTAAGAGATGCACAGGTTTATGGTCACATGAAGAAAGGATGCTTTAGAAAGCCACTATTTGATGAATTTTCATGACTTGTTTTGCATTTTGAGGGCAATTTAAAAATCAAATAATCTAAGTTACTTATTGCATATCAAACTTTGAAAATCTTTGGTGGCACATTTTAATTTTATATTTTGCTAAATTGGATATAAGTTTCAGAATTTTGGATTAAGTTCAATAAAGTATAATTTCTTTGAAACATTGTGACTAAGGGCCCCATTTTAATGATCTATAGCACACATCATGAAGCCTGTGGCTCAAGTGTATCCCAATCTACTTTTGCTATTTTAACAGCCAGACACATGGTCCAAAAAGGATGGACCCAAGTCACCTCATTACTGTAGTCATAGGAGTGTTTTGGGCATAAGTTGTGGTAAACCATCACAGTGTTAACTCCCATTTCCTTTAAAAACCAGGAATGCTTTCACTTTGGCGGTTTGATATTGCACATTTGCCAAGTAATATGTTAGAAAACCAGAAGAAAACATGAGTTACTCTTGCTGAAAAGAAAGTTGGCTAATGAGCTGTCAACCTGACATTTAATTCATAAAAAGGAAGATTATGGAGCTGGACCACTTTTCTGAGAACAGAGGTGTGCGTGGTTATACTGTAGCAGCCTGGTGTCATCTGATTTAATAAACAGCTGTGCGTAATGGCAGCACACTCTGTGCAGCATCTCAAAGGCTGCATATTTATCGGCATATCAGTCCTACAGTATAACCAGCTGTGCATAACACACACTGTAAGAATCACTCACATTTATTTACAGATAAATGCAAATGTTTTAAACACGGATGTTTAGATGTCTTTCTTGTTGATAAAATCACCAATTTACAGCAGAGCAGCTTTCCTTTAGAAACAGACGTAGTTCTGAGATCCTTTTTCCACAAACACACCAACAATTTGCTCTGTGCTGCGTATTTTTGCATCTTCTCCCTTCACTTCACTGTGTATGCAGCTGCACCATACAGATGCCACTGAGCTTTGTTTTATTTGTTTATCTTTTAAATACAGCATTGGTTCTCTTTAAAATGGTTTTGTTCAGTCTTGGAGTAACAGGTAACAGGTTTTAATTGTTCAAAGTAAACCAGTGCAAGTGCATTTGCTATTTAGACAATATGGGTGGAGGACCAGAAAATGACAACTGTATCGGTTACAAACATGCATCGCACAGCTCCCGCCCACCATCAGCTGTGAGCCGAGTGCAAGATGGGGCCTTAAGCCTAAATATTTCAGTTCCTGTCTCATGATGTCATGCAAAGGATTCACTCATAGTAACATAGTATACTTGCATGCAGGAATGAAAATGATAAGTAAATAGGTATGTTAACAATAACTTAATTGCCATTTTTAACTGTATAAGCTTGAAATCATATTTGGAGAAGTAAGCAACTTCTTGACTGATATCAGGTCAAGCATCCATAAAACCAATATGCCTGCTGGGTACAAACAGAATTTTGAAGTACCTTGTACTGAGAGCCAAGGCTTCCCAACTTCTGCAGCCTTGATTACATTGATGTTTATGTTTAGGCCTGAAGAATTCAGCCCTTTGTGAAAACTTGTTGCAGCTGAGGGAAGCCAAAAATATTTAAACTCTACCCTGACATGTCAGGGCTCACTAACCTCAGCCTTTCTGCAGCATCATTTGATATAAATTGATATCATGTAGCTCCCAAGTTATCAGAAAACAAAGGGCATCATAAAATGTTGTCATTACGTTTAAAAATGGGTTTTAAACCCACTTAAGATTGCTTATTACAGTAAATAACATGTAACATATATAAATGTGTACTTTGATAGCTATTAAAATGTGTTCAAATCCCTTTGTTGTTGCTATTTCCAGTAGTGTTTTTTGGCTTTCTTGCTGTGGTATAGCCTTCCTTCTGTTGAAGCAAAGAAGGCAAAGTCCATTGCGCTTGTATTTTGCCTTTTTTAACATTGTGTTTGCTGTGCCTGTGTTGTCAGCTCGTTGCGGCGGGGTGTTGTCTGAGATGAGTGGTGTCATCCTTAGTCCGGGTTTCCCTGGCAACTACCCTGGCAACCTGGACTGCACCTGGCAAATCACCCTGCCAACTGGATACGGTAAGTATTATGGGATGCAGGATAATTCCTAAAAAGATGTGTCACTTTCAGTCTGTCTGTCGGTGTATTTGGGAAACACAGGCTTTCTTTTTTAGCATCACATTTAGTAGCAATAACACATGGTTTATTGAAAGCTTTGCTGCATGTGTGTGCAGTAACTGATGCTTTGAACTTGATACTGTTTGTGTACATGGTATTCATGCTCGTGTGTGAGGGTCCTTTTAATCATTGCCTCAGAAACCAAAAATATTTTTTACAGTAAGTTATAAGTATAAACCCTGTGATAGGCTGACGACCTGTCCAGGGTGTACCCTCGCCCAATGACAGCTGGGATAGGCTCCAGCACCCCCACAACCATCGAGAGAGGATAAAGCGGTTCGGAAAATGAATGAACGAAGTTATAAGTATAAAAAATAACAATATAAAATAATCAAATAGAGTACCATAAACAAAATAGATTGAAGTATGGAATAACAAACGTATTGCCCTTGGTCTATATGCATATTGCTCTCTAAATACATAAATATTGTATTATACCCACTGAGTAATAAAGAGTTAAAAAATAATAAATGTAAACTATATACTATATCTCTCTAATTCTTAGATGCAATAAAATAAAATAATAATGAAAAATATGTTTAATCTTGATTCATTGTTGTAAGCTGTCATTATGTATTGTATGTTTATTGATTATGTTTATATTCCAGGAGCCCATATTCAATTCCAAAACTTTTCTTCTGAAGACAACCATGATTTCCTGGAAGTCAGGGCAGGACCACAGCACAGTTCTGCACTCATTGGACAGTTTACTGGCTCGCAGATCCCATCCCCTCTGTTAAGTACTACCCACCTGACAATTATTCACTTCTACAGTGACCACTCAGAGAACAGGCCGGGGTTCAAGCTAACTTATCAAGGTGAGTTCGCCTGTGTTTTTTACTTTTTGGTCGATATCACACAAAAGTATACAAACTTAAGGGATTGCTGGAGGCACACTTATTTCAGTTGAAAGTGGCCCCAAATTGAATACACCTTTATTCAAATTTAGCCAACTTTTTAGTTTCTCTAAACTTGGCATAGAGATCACAAAATGGTCACTGGAATGAGTTAGGTCCCTTCATATGTTCTGAATAAATTAACATCCAAACCTGTTGGCCAAATTACAAATACTTCTCAACACCAAGAAATGAAGGGCAGGATGAAAAATCATATTGCTGTGTGGTTTTGAGCTTTGATCTGTAGATGAGTCATACTAAAAACATAAAAAAAACCTTATGGCTTTTCTCTCATCATTAAAAGAGATGTGGATTGTTAGTAAGCTCCTGTGAGAGACTGGCATCTTGTCCAGCAGGCTTTACTTACTGCCCTAAGTGCTTCACATCAAAGACACAAGATATACACTGTGGGTCTATATTGCTAGCATAACTATAATAAGGCTTTCTAACTTATACGTAGGCTAACCCACATTCACATGCACTTAATTATTTTTCCCTTTTCTCCTAATTGGCAACGGCCAAGTTCCCTAACACTGCAATCCTTGTCATCGCCCCCACTGTTTGTGTGGGGAATGTGTGGATATGTGTCCACTGAGATAAATGTAGCCACACCAGATGCTTTTTCCCTGACAGCAAAGATTGTCACCAGGAGGGTGCAAAACACACAGAGGTTTATGCTATTAATCCCCACTGGTGCTGATTGTGTTGGATGAACACAGCTGGCAGCAGTCCAGCTTGGGTCTGTGCTTCTACCTCTGCACCACTTGAGCAATACAAGTCTAGGTTTTCTCATGGCCTGGAAATTTTAGCTTTCCATTGGCTAGAATAGTTGGGTATACATCCATTTTAGTGAGATAGGTGCTGGATATGACATAAATTAATGAAAGCGTAAACACTACACACTGTGATATTTCAACACAAATGCTACTAATAAACTGATCGATTCTAGTTTTACGTTTCAACTGCGCTTGTAATGCAGGCACTGTACTTTTATAGTTAAAGATGATACATGTGGTTCCTGAAATTTTTAGTTTCACAGTCTCTAGTGTTCCTGACAGCACTGGACCTGCATTTTTAAACTCTCGAGTCACTCATTCAGCCATTTGGTTTTATATATCCTCTTATATTAGTTCACCTTGATGTTGTTTCCACATGGAACCCTTACATCTGTCACTTTTTGCACGTCCATTCTTGATTTCCACAATTGCCAACCTATTTTATCAATATTTTTTATGCTTGGATTTAAAAAGTCCTAGTATATCTTAGACCTGTCATTCTCAACTATCCTTTGTGGGATTTCCCATCTTGACTTGGGATGATTAAGCTCGTACTCAGTGGCAGTACGGGTGTTCCTTTACACATCCTGCACCTTAGTTATGCAGTATGCTGTGCTCTCCAGTGTTTCTTTGATTGGGCTATCTCTGGGACCTAATTGTAGGCCTTCATCCAATCTAGTGCTGTTTGCACTGACCCCATCTTGGGTGTTTGCTCTTGTGGTGTGAGGTGCTGTCCTTCATTCTAACCTTTTTCTAACTGTTTGTTTCCCAAAGTCAATCATATCCTTAAGCAAGAGCTGACATGCCATGCCTATGAGTTATATGCATATTACTGTGTAAGAGGAAGTTAATGAAACTAGTACTAGTACTATTGCTGCACTAAGGATTGGTAACCTTTATGGGTCATAGATTTAGTAGATCAGCTCTAAATGGGAAATGGTTTAAATACAATGCACCAAGATGGGCATTTTCTAGTCACATTTCAGGTACTTCTAGGCACCTGACTACTGTGTAACACTGCACAGAAAAAAATACATATTTGTCAGTGTTCAGCTGTATGTTTATCAGTATAGTTAACCAAAGCATATTTGATTAATACATTTTCACTCTCTTTAGCCTATCAACTTCAAAACTGCCAGGATCCATTTCCTTTCCTCAATGGTGACATCATCAACAGTGACTACAGTGCTGGCCAATCAATAACTTTTCAGTGCTACCCTGGTTATGTTTTGATTGGACACCCAGTTCTGACATGCCTGCATGGGACAAACCGGAAGTGGAACCACCCATTTCCACGTTGTGAGGGTAAGAGAAATCAATGACCATTTGATAGCCATATTTTAAACATTTTCTAATATTTGAGGCACCATGATAACCTAGGAGATGTCTGCGGACATTGTCATTTCCTTTCTCTGTCTCCCATTTCTATTATCTCTCTACAATTAACTCTATAACCTGATCCTTATAGGGATAGCATTTTAGAAAAAGTGACAAATTTGCAAATAGATAATTTAATAACTTTCTGCATTAACAGCTCCTTGCGGCTATAATGTCATGGCTGACAATGGGACGATCTATTCACCTCAGTACCCTAATGAATACCCCAACTCCCAAGACTGTACCTGGCTCATCTCTGTTCCTCATGGACATGGAGTTTATATCAACTTTACCTTATTGCAGACAGAGCCTGTCACTGATTACATTGCTGTCTGGTAAGTCTGCACAGTCACTGTTGAATATACATGCACACACACACAGACACACACATGCACACACGCACACAAACACAAATGTATAGGCTTATTTTCAGTATTGCCCTTTATCCTGTGACTAATTGCATCATTNGCACACACGCACACAAACACAAATGTGTAGGCTTATTTTCAGTATTGCCCTTTATCCTGTGACTAATTGCATCATTGACAGGAAAGTCTTGAATGTACTTAAACCCTGTTTCCTCTCTGCACACTAATAAGAAGATAGTGAAGTTGTATCAACTTTTACTTCTATTATTTAATAAACTATTTTTCCTCCTCTCACTTTGGGCTTATTATATTGGTTGCAATCTTATCCCTGGTATTGATTGTATTTTTATTCATCACATATTTTACCTAATACAGACACTGTCTTGCCTATACAAAGAATTTGTTGTTTGTACCTTTATCATACAGAGAAATACACATATATACATGGATTGGTACAAGGCATGGCTGATAAACAGGGATCACAACTCCATAGACTCCTACACACATATACACTCTGTGCTATGCATACACTGACTCTCCTGCAGTAATAATGGGATTCAGTGTAGAGGTAAGATTGTTATACAGGGAGTGTGAGAGTAATGCATTTACAATGGGACCACTGACCAATTCAATCTATTTCAGTACCATGGCCATGGCAGACCCGGAGAGAGCTCAGGAAACCTGCCAGTAATGATGAGATTCAGTGGGGAGTGGGAAATGTAATGAAAGGAGTTGTGGGGCTGGGTTCACATATCCAATGGGACTTAGCTGGATCTTACAAGTTTGGGCCAGATTCAAGAGAAAATTTGTACTTAATAGTTTCAGTTTGCACTATGTTTGCTTCTAAACATAATATTAAGAAGTGGATTTATTAGTAACAAAAAAAATCCAGTGTGATTCGGGCTTTGGATCATTATTTGGTATAGGTTCAGTTTAGGAAATAATTATTGGGTGCCCAAGTGAGGTCAAGCTTTAGTTTTCAAGCTCAAGAGTCAAGCTCTAAAGAACAAGCAGTTGAAAGGCAGTGAGTGGTAAAGTAATGTACATTCATAGTCAGTCACTACTCGCCAACACTGTCGATACAGCTATAGAGAGGCGCAAATATTGTAACAAATAGATTTTGGTCATTTGTGTGTTTTTGGTGCACTCCATGGGGAGCCAAATTATAAAATTACATTCATAGATTTTAGGATAGCTAAGGTGTGAGTTTAAAGCACACATGATAGCCTGTTGCACTGCTCAATCTTACTTACACATGAATATATTTGGAAGTGACAGGGGGCTGACACTGAAGAGATGGGGACTTTCTTCTGACCAAATGGGATGCCATCTAACTTTTAGAGCCTTAGACAAATTTAGAGTGGTTGATCCAAGGGTCTACTGAATTATAGCCATGTAAATGTAAGGATGGACTGTGGCAACTGATAGCACCATGAGTTGTGCATCATTAGCCATCACTATCTCCTCTGTCCCATAGTCTCACTCACAAGTCACATTTTTGGTCTCACTCCCTCTGTGCTTCCCTTGACTGAACTGAATGTGTTTTCATTTGGAGGGTTGGAGTAATGTAAAAGGTGCTGTGGGTTAACATTAAATTATTGGCAGCATAATGACAACAGGCCCTCAGGAACTTTTTTTAATGATTGAATTTGTATTTGAAATATTTGTAATTATGTGCATCAGCGGCGAACTGTTAGTAAATAAGGATAACTGACATTATCTAATTGAACTCATAAGTGCATAAGACTGGGGCCACTGCTTTTGCCATGAATTGGGTGTTTGGCTGTTTGGATTTCTTGATACAATTGTGTAAAAGCTGTGAGGAGACCCAATATGCCCTTATTGAGCTGCTGAATTGATAAGAATTTAATTGGTGTAATTTAAAAATAAGTCATATTGGGATTGAGCAAGTTGACCACAAAAAGCCCATTTATTGATTAAAATACAGTATAGTTCATAGAAGATTCCTTTAGCTCAAGTGGAGACTCATACAGTCAAATAAATCAATGAATTTTTTTTCACAATCTGAGAAGTCTGCATTACCATTCCTGCTAGCGCTGCTGTTCGGGGTCACCCTGACTTCTTCCATCATCCTCCCCCTTTTCTGGTTTAATGTTTTTTTCCATATACATTAGTATGTTATGCTATGTATATTCTTTATCTCACATATGTATTTGTTGGTTTCTGTGATGGCAGCTGCATCCAGATTTCAGGGACAAACTGTCTCTTTGGTCTGCCACCAGTTGTGTTTGACTTGTCTCCTGTTATCGCCAAACCATTGCTTTCAATTGCTGATGAATCTAATAACAGCAAAGATTCGTGTTGTACATACACTTATCATGGACTCCAGTTGATTTGACAAAATCAAATACAGTATTCTTATTTAAAATAAAACATTGACAGTATTTTTGTGTTTCATATATTTATAATTTCATACTCAACAGTAAATGTACTACAGGCTCTGACAATTACAGAGATAAGATAGAGATAATATATTGCTGTCATATAAGTTAACAGTCAAAATACATTTTTAGTGGATCTATTGGTCCTTCAAACTAATGCTGTGGAACTGATTTTACTTTAAGAAAAAGAAACACTAACTACATTACATTTCATTAACTCTGTTAATCCTATTCTTACCCAATTCTCAACTGCACTGATTGTGTAAATCAGCTGTAATAGATCGACAAAGTAGTATTTCCAGAGGTAAGGCTTTTATAAAATGTGGGAGACTATCCTGTCCTTCCTGGTGATGTTGTTTCTGCTAGTGTTGAGATTCACAGCAGCTTTTTTGTTCACAAGCTAACATCTTACAGTAAGGCTTGAAGGTACTGACATCATGAAGTGATTTTTACAAGGAGCATATTCTCATTTGTACGAGGGAAAGGTCAGTAACCAACTCAAGCTAAACCCAGATAACAGTATAAATACTCATCTCATTTTCCATTGCTTATCCGGGGTCGGGTCATGGAGGCAGCAGTTTGAGCAAAGTTGCCCAGACTTTCCTCACCTCAGACACTTCTGCCAGCTCTTCAGGGGGAATACCAAGGCATTCCTTGACATAGTCTCTCTAGCGTGTCCTGGGTCTTCCTCAGGGCCTCCTCCCGGCAGGACATGCCTGGAACACCTCCCCAGGGATCCATCCAAAACAGATGCCCGAGCCACCTCAGCTAGCCCCTCTCGATGCAGAGGAGCAGCAGCTCTACTACGAAGCGACCAAGTTCCTCACCCTCCTCACTCAATCTTGTACTTTCAGTCATTGTGGGAACGAAGACTGACCAGTAAATCAAGAGCTTCGCTTTTCGGCTCAGTTCTCTCTTCACCACAGCAGTCTGATACACCGACCGCATCACTGCGGAGACTGTACAGATCTGTCTGTCAATCTCACGCTCCATTCTTCCCTCACTTGTGAACAAGACCCTTAGATTCTCCTCCACTTGTGGCAGGACACCCACCTGAAGAGAGAAAGCCAACCTTTTCCAGTCAAGAACCATGGCCTTGACCTTGGAGGTGCTGATTCTCATCCCTCATCACTCAGCTGCAATCTACCTCAGTGCATGCTGAAGGTCCTGATTTGAAGGAGCCGACGCGACAACATCATCTGCAAAAAGTAGAGATAAAATCCTGCGGCTCCAAGACAGGAATCCCTCTGACCCATGGCTGAGCCTTGAGATTCTGTCCATAAAAATTATGAACAGAACAAGTGACAAAGGGCAGCCCTGCTGGAGTCCAACATGCACCGGGAACACACCTTACTTATTGTCGGCAATGCGAACCAAGCTCCTACTGTGGTCGTACAGAGACCGAACCGAGCGGACCCCATGCTCCCAGAGCACCCCCCACAGGACATGGTTGAATGCCTTCTCCAGATCCACAAAGCACATGTGCACTGGTTGCCCTCGAGCACCCTCCAGAGTGTGTAGAGCTTGTCCAGTGTTTCACAACTAAGATGAAAACAGTATTGTTCCTCCTGGATCCAAGATTTGACTATCGGCTGAACTCTCCTCTCCAGTACCCTGGCATAGACCTTCTCGTAGAGACCTAGAAGTGTGATCCCCCTGTAGTTGGAACGCACTCTCTGATCCCACTTTTTAAAAAGAGGGACCACTACCCTGGCCTGCCACTCCAGAGGTACTGTACCCAGTCACCACGCAATGCTGCAGAGCCACAACACAACTCAGTATCTAAACAGATTTGAGGTACTGAGGATGGATCTCATCCACCCCCACTTCTCTGCCACTGAGGAGCTTG
>JANJYP010065835.1:0-10314 GCA_024605115.1 Rastrelliger brachysoma
AGAGAGAGAGAGAGAAAACAAAAGAAATGGAGGGCATTCAGTTGTGCTGACATATGTACAAATAATACTGCACAGAGAGGGATTCCATACATCACCAAAATGAATTTTGTCTCATCAATTGCAGAAATTTTCAACCATTCATCCATGTGAGTTATGGCCTCCTTTTTTAGAAGTGGATTCGTGCTACCTCAACCTTCACCTCACTTGTATATCTCAAACCTACTGTGCTGTTCTTTTGGTTTTGCCTGCCTGAGCTCGTAGTCTAGTGACACATCCGCTGGGACATCAGACATGAGGTTAAAGCAATTCACCATGGAAGAAACTGGCGCCTAGTTTGGCACCGGTGACGAGTGGGCAGAGACAAGCATGGATACCAGATGGCAGTGAATCTGTAATTACAATTCTCTGGTGTAACATGTGGGACTGGTGGAATGATATCTTGCCGCAGCTTCAAATATCCTTCTTGTAAAAGTCTTTGTTTACTTGGCAGAAGGTTCAACTGTCATCTTAGGTTCTTTAAGGTGCACGTTTCTTGTCATTAAACTGCTGAAGTGTTCAAGTTTTGAGGAAAGGCTGTTTAACACTATTGGATTGCAGTAATGTTCATATTGGTGTCTGCCAGTGTTTTTGTGGAATGGTAATTACCAGCCTAATCAAAAACAGAAAGAAGATGGACAAAGACAGTTGAACTGAATTTAAATAGGATGGGCCTATAATGGCTCCCAAATGGAGAGTAGGGTCTGTGCTTGTCCCAGAGGGACTCACCTGTGATTTAGCCTCCTTACTCCTGCATGTGACAGGGTGGCATTGTGGCACCGCCCGCCCCTCCCCTGTGACCCTGAATGCTCTCTCTTCCATAGGAGGGTGCATAATTGTCTAATTAAATGGAGACACAACAACCCCAGCATACCTCATTAAAGACATCGCTCCATCAGCTACTGCCTCTCTATTTCTTTTAAAAGACCCTGCTCATCCTGGCAGGAAAGGTCAAACAAAGAAAAGTGTTGGAGATGGTTTCTTGTCCCTCTGGTATGTATTTTGTTAAAGAATTATAATAAAAGTAGATGAAAAGTTGCTCCAAAGTTCTATTCCATCTTTGTCATTTCTCAGAGAATTTAGTAGGAACTTACAGTGGCACCTTTTAATAGCAAATGTGACCTAGAGTAGAAGAGGTAACAACGCAGAGGAACAGAAAGACAACATTTCAGATATGATGTAGAGGGCTATGATGTATGTTACAGTATGGTTCTGCTATTGAAATGTTGCCACGTTACAAATAAAGTGAATGCAGTCATCTTTTTTTGTNATATACAGTATGGTTCTGCTACTGCCACGTTACAAATAAAGTGAATGCAGTCATCTTTTTTTGTATTAATGAGGCATGCACTATTGAATAATTTCAGCAGATAAATGAGCCAGGTTTGAGCAGTTTATAAATGAAGCTGGTGGAGCTAAAGGTTCCCATGTGACTTCTCTCAGTGCTCAGAATATAGTGAAATAATGAAGTCAGACATTATAGCATCTAGGTTACTTTATTTAAAAAAAACACATATGACACAGACACATATGTATTCACATTTTATGTTTATCCTATTATCTGTTATTAATAAATCAGTTTTGTTCATACTTAGAATAATTTAGTTGCATTGCAAAATACAGACATTGTCAAGCTGTAATTTTGGGCAAAAAAACATACAGCATAAATTAGCTGTATTTTCTTTGCGCGCCATAATCAGCAATTGTACACAGATGTCTCAAAATCACATGCAAATTCATGTATAATTTTGTTCTGTGCTTGTGTTTGGGCTCATAAAGGCATGAGTGCATCGGTATAAATGTGTTTGGTATCTTCATGGTTGTGGTGACAAATGCTTCCCTGCCAATTTTCAAACTAAATTATACAAATTGTTCTGTCCAGCTGATGCTAAGCATAACCTTTCCAAGTCCAATTATTTATGAAATGCTCCATGGTTCCTTCACCATTGGTTTTCCATACATATATCATAAATATTTGAGAGGATAGATGTTGGAGGAGTTAACATATGTCCCAGCTGAAATGTCATCGGCCCTTGCAGTGGCCAACACACTGTTGACAAAGGACCAAACCACTTTATTTGGCATACGAGACTATTATGGGTGTTGTTTATTCTCCTGGCCTGACATGGATGTGGGTGCCCTGAACATGTACTCAAGGGATCAGCTTGTTCATCCAGGTGTTTTCTTGTGCTTGAGTAAATGAAAGAAACCACTTCTCATCAGTCCTGGATGCAGAACATCACTGTAATTTGACATAAGAAGCAAATTCTAAAGCTGACATCTAATCTACTCATAATCTGGACATTATAGATTTTGCGTCAGTCATCTTAAAGTAGCTGCTTGAATTTTAGGTCTGCAGGGAACACAGGTCTTATCCTTTGGATTGACAGCTTGAGACAGTGGACTGTCCATACCAGAATAGTGTTCCTTTTATATAGAATGTGTGCTATCTAAATAATTTTCCTGTTGCTTTCTACATAGAAAATGAAATTTGCTAGAACAACAACACAGATTTTAAGAATGAAAGCTATAGCAGACTTTATAAGTTATATCCAATAACAGCCTTATTCAGTGCTTCCACCATTTCACTACTTGTCCACAAAATCAATTTAGTGACTTAAGCCACAGGTAAATTGGCTAAATCCATATCAGTTGCCCCACAACCTCTTTGAAACGTGAATAATAAATATCCCGTGTTACAGGCTGCATACTAAATGGCTAAAGTCAGATTTAAAGCTGAGTCTATGTGTATAATTTTGTTTATGTTTTTACTGCTGATGTTGATGGATGACTTTGCTGCTTTAGTCCATGAATAATTCATCACACGGAGAACATGTTTTAGAAGTGGACTCCATTGCAACAATAATGAATTAGGAAATTGTTGGGGATAGTGTTCTCTAATTAAACCAGGGTGTAGAAGTCAGTCCAGGTGATCCAGCTAAGCTAATCAGCTGAGTGCAGTGCTCACATTACCTGGTCAGTGCAGCCTCGGTCAACCAAACCTTAGTTTAGAAGGTTAAAGTCGTTGTACAGCGCATATCTTGTCAATATATTAGTTTCATTATTATACAGAATAAAATATAACTGACAAGAGTTGATAACATTTTAAAACATCATTGTGCTTTGCTTTAATGCAGTGTGTCCTGTAGAGCAATTTTCAGCTTGGCTGTGTGATGATTTCTAACTTTTTGTGTTATATGATTGTGTATTGCATATCTTTGAGACTGTCATTCTGAGCAAACTAAACATTTGAAGAGTCTATCATTGGCCATAATTTTATATTTTTAAAACTATTTCTATAAATGACAACATGATTGATCAGTTAATCAACAAAATGAAATGAAAATAATTGTTAGTTACTGGGAACAGTTCCTCTTTGCTGTTAGCATGCATCATCTAGAGATTATAATGTAAATCTACAGGAAGTACCTCAGTTTAAACTTCACAATGCCTGAATCATGCAGAACTCTCACAAGCCCTTTTTCACCCTTTTCATCTGCCACTGGACACGGTGCAGAGAAGTGCACAGAGACCAACAGAGGGAGCCCTACAGCTGTCTGTCCTCAGGCTGAGAGGGCAAGAGGATGGGGGGTCTCCCTGTAGTTTCTTTATATGCAAAGTGGTTTGATGAATTAATAAAAGCCAAGTTCAGGAGAGTGTAGGTACAGGTAGAGAGTCACAGCCAGGGATTGATGATATATCTTAGCTTTACTGTTACACACAAAGAAAAATCTATGTGCTGGCCTTTGCTTGGAAGAAGTAAAAGCTTGGCAGAGAGTTTGAAAAGCAGAGTGTGTCGCAGCAGATGTGTAGTGAGGGTGATTGTGCAGAGTCTGCGAGACAGCTGTGGTCCGTCACCATTTCAAGGTTTTTGAGCTTTCAGAGCCTTCCAGAAGTTTCCAAGCAGCTATAGCACCTGTCTGACAGCTTGCTTCAACTCCAGAGACAAAGGGTCTCATGTGACCAGCAGGCTTTTTGCTATTACTACAGTCTTCATAACTACTGCAGCGCTTACCTCACCATGCTGTCAAGCTCTGCTGGTGTCTTATGCTCCTGTGGGAGGTATTCATTATGATCTATAACCACACTGTATGCAATAATCATAAGGTGGCTCATCTCCTAAAGATGAATGTGAATGGATGTTCAGAGTGACACATGACTTGGAGTTGAAACTCTAATATTGTGTCTATATCAAAGGCTACATGATTTTAAATTGCAGACAACTGCGATGTATAATCCACTGATATTACAAAATCTTTACAATGTAGTGTTGAAGGAAGCAGTGCACCCTCTAAATATTAGTTTTGTAGTGATTTAATCCACCTGACTGGGAGATGATTGATGGACTTAATATATATCATTAAGTCAAGGATTTATATAATTTCCTTGCAATGAGTTCGGCCCAGCTTTGAGGCTGAATAGCTGTGCTTTTAAACTAGCTGTTTCAGTTTGAAGGGCTCAGGAATATCACTTGAATAAATATTTGATGAAAGATGAAGTTTTATCGATTCATTACACTGGAAGTAATACGTGTATATGTTCATTAGGCAGTCTCTGAGTATCAGTGTTTAATATTCTTTGTTTACAGTGGAGGGTCACAGATGGGGAAAGGCATGAATATGGAGCAGGTAGCCTCTGCTCAGCTCTCAGCTTTGCACAGATGCTCTTCTTGTTTCCTTCACACACACATACTGTACATACACAGACTGTCATCACATAGATACACACATTGTCTCTTTAATTAAAACAATTAATGTAGGTTTGGTGATGTGCATACATTTACATGATTGACTGGTGATTCCCTGCTGTTAAAAATATCATTGTTTCTTTATTACAGGATATAAAACTGGCTGCACTCTCAGTCATCACCTCCTGACACATAGGAAGGCAGCTTCTGGAGGGGAAAACAGAAAAGAGCAACATAAAGGGAGATGTAGAACACGGGGGTGAGTGTCTTTCTGTGTGTACTTTTCTGCATCCCTGAGTGTCTGTATATTTGTGTGTTCAGCTGTGGCTTGAAAGAGAAAAGACAGGGGGGTGGTCTGTACCAGGAGAGAGGTTTGGGCTCTGCCCCACAGCATTTGGCACAAAGGCCCTACTCCTATTATGCATGCTGGCTGTATCTGTGGGAGATAAGGTTTGGTCCTGGAAGATAAAGTCAGCTCCTGGTAATGAAGCACATGCTAAAGGTTTGCACAGAAAGCTCAACCTCTCGTCTCAGGTGTCTTTTATTTCCAAGTGTTTCATTCCCTCCATCGTATTACTTCATTATCAAGCACCTCTTCTATCTTAGCATATATATTAATAGATAGACTCGCGCCATCTCATCATACCATCATATCAGATTGCTCACATGCAACTGTAACCTTCAATATTTGCATCCATGAAAGTTGAATTTATCCAAGGACGTATAAAAGTGATACCCAGTTAATTACCGATATTTTGAAATACAGCAGTAGTGCTAGCAAGGTATCCTGCTGGAGCAGCTCTGCTTCTTTGTTTATATCCTTGTGCTTTGGGTGTAGCTGGAAGGCATGGCAAGTGGAATTCACTCAGGTGATGGGTTTAGTAGCGGAGACAGAGGGGGAGCTCTCTCCTCCCCGCTGACTCTCCCAGCCGGCTCTGGCATTAAGTCAGCTCAGCTCTGTACCAGACGACGGCATGACAGCTGTTTCCTATGACTAGGTGAAAAACACATTGATTTACTTCCTCAGTTGGCCTCATTTGGGAAGAGATGGAGTGTGCCAAAATAGTCTCTCCACTGGCGGTGAGACATGGTCCATGGACAGTAGAAAAAGGTCAGACGCAAAGAGGAGAATGGAGGAGCAGCGTAGCCTTAAAAGACATGACCCGTACTTCAGCTGTAAATAGATTTTAACCTTTTTTTCATTGTCTGGGTTGAACCTCAAAGTTTTTTTTTCAGTAATTCTGCTTAACAAAGGCAAAACACAAAATTGCTAAATTGAGTTTAAACCTCAGGGAGACTGTTTGAAAGCTGCCTTGCAATCTAAGAATATAATACGATAGATGTGATGCCTATAATTTATGTACAAATAGATTTAAAAATGGGCAGTAATTACACAGAGAGCTAAAAACCAAACCAAACTGCACTAACTGTGTGCTCGTTTGGTAATCTGTGGGACACCATCACAGTTACTGCAATGTGTGGCAAAGAAGCTATATCAAGTGAAAGCAAACTTGTGGGTGAGACATCCACTGCTAGTCTCAGTTAAACATAAAACTATATTTACCTTTTGATTCCCCATTCAGCTATTATCTATACATTTTAAACAAACAAAAAAAATCCTGTTAAAGGTTAACAAGCTTAGCAGATCTCCATAGCTGTTGTCTCCAAATTTTGCATTTTCTTAGTGCAGTCTGTGAATGTTATTCAAAGGCAGTGCTGCATTTGCATCAGGTATTATGAATTAGGGGTGTGCAGAGAGGCCAGCATTTGTATTTGTTGTGGCAGTATTTCTATTTGAATAAAATTAAAAAAACACTTGTTTTTATTTTCACTACTATGTCTAATTTTAGGATATGTTGGTGTAAATAAACCTTTTTGTAGCAACAGGGTCCTATAACTGCGTGTGGAATCCTAGTCTCCCGGATGAATTTGGCTCCACCCCTATTATGAATGTTGTATAACAATAAGACGATATGTTTTGGTAAAATGAACATCCTCAAAATAAATGAAGGCATCACAACTCCATTTAATATAACTAAATATGTGTGTGTCCATGCAAACACTTGCAGTTTTATTGCTTCTGCAGTTACTGCTTTCCTACAGACAAGAATTTTGAAAATGCTTTGGTGAGAAAAAAATAATCTCTAAAAAACACCTTAAGATGTCTGGGATTTTGAAATTAATGTTGACAATAATACAGTGTCAAATATAGTAACTTTTATTAACTCAACTTCTCAAGCTGTGTATTGTGGAAATGATTAGTGCTTCAATAAGCTCACCATTTAGACTAGTTTTTTCTCAGGATACAAGAATATCAGCAATTTTATCATGATAAGAGGAAAGTGAACAAAACAGCTGCCTCATATGTACTCTCCATTTCAGGCAGAAATGTTTTGCCCATGCAGTCAGACATAAGCATTTGTCTGGCTGTCTGTCGTATTGATTCGTCAAGTGAACTCACATGCTGACAGATACATTCCTTTTTGTAAGTGCTGTGAAGGCTCTTGAAAAGCCTCACTGCTGTGCTTTGTGCTGGCCTAATACTTAAATGTAATCTCATATTTAATACCAGTTATATGATACCTTGCAGTAAAGATTTGATAGAAACTAGAAATTTTATTTCAAATTGTTCATGTAAACTGCTAAAATAGTGCTATATGAATTGGATGTTGCCTGATAATACACAAACTAGAACTAGAAATATAAATTTATCCAAACAATATTTTATATTCTGTTTCAGTTGTTTTCTGGAGAGGATACAATGACAATTATCAAAAGAAGTGTGTATAATGTCATTCCAGTGCAGGTTGAATTACTTGCATAAGAGATCTTGGTTGTTCGATCAATACTCATACTACTTCAAACCTTGATCCTCCCCTTTGAGATTTAATTAGTTCCTGAATATGCTCGGTGTAACATGAATATTGTGGTATGTCTATTGAAGACCGAGATGATCTATACTGCATTTGTCCAGGGATCAATTATGAATGTTGTAATTTGGTATTGATGTAATTGATTCATTTGTCCAATTATACTCGAGACTGTTGTCAGCCATTTTTATTCTGCAGCTCAATGAGCCTATCAGTGGGGCGTCTTCAGGAGTAACAATAACTCTAGCAATGATGGGGTTGCCTATCATTTACAACCTCTGCTGCCTGGATGTTACTAATCTGACAGTTAGTTATATGTGAAGCAGAAGACAATCTTTACCCTCTTTAGATCACATTTATTGTTTCAAAGTTGCGGATTGAATGGATAATACGTTTGTGTGATACAATAATATTGGAATATAAACAGTGGTGGAGCCAGGGGGTGGCTGTGGCCACCTCACGCTGAATCTTGGCCACCCTATGGGCCACCCTGGCCTGACCGCAACCACCCATGAAACCACTGTGCGGAACCTTTCTTGCATTGTGACAGCACTACCAGACACTTTTATGTGCGCACACTAAACAGTGCGCGTCGTCATGACAACCACCCTGGTTAACTGGTTACCCATTTCTGGTTAGAAGCAGCTGATAGTGAGAGGCACATCTATTTTTATCTGTGTATGTTATGTTATGTGTTGGACTAAATACATGGACATATTGTGGAACGTATTTTGGTTAGAAGGAAACAGATTTCATATTTCACAAGCATGGATACTTGGGGAGCTGTACAAAAGTTGTTGTGGATCAAGGGAAGACTTTGAAAGTATGTAGGCATAACAGCCACTTTACTTTAGCTAAATGACTAGCCGAGCTAACTGCTAATATCATTACGACTGTGAGCCACCATATGATGTGCGAGTGGCCTTCAATGAATCAGTGCATGAATTGGTATTGTTTTGCATATTGCCCTCTTCCCAAAATTTCCTAAAATATGTTTTTTCTGCTTCACTATTTTAAAACCTAATCATCATTGAAATCCTCATCACAACTACAAGCCCATGTCTAAACATTAATTTTATTCATGTAAATCTACTCTTTAATGGTGCACTGCGGTGGTGTAGAGGTAGAGTTGTTTTGTTTGGGGGAAAGTTTTTGAGCAAATTTTAGCATTTTTTTTTAATCATAAATATTCTTGTGTTTGCACGTGCACACATAATTGAAAATGTTTGTCATTCATTCAAGGATCTCTCTTTTTAACCTGTATTCTATACCTTACACCCAGTCTTTTATCTTTTATCTTGCCAAGTTTCTCAGTACAGCTAATTACATAGTTTAGCTAAATAGTCAGCTCAATAGATCAGTCATTAAAATATCTTTATCCAATGACATAAACTGTATTAACATCAGTTAATAATAATTCTACTACCAGCAAAATGAAAAAAAATATTAACACTATTTAAATTTGCAGAAGACTGTAAAATTTAATGCAAATTTACTAGTTTAATTACATCTTGTGCAACTACTCCCTAAACACCACCAGTGCTCCAGCCGTTCATTGAGTGAACCAGCTTCTGTTCTCCCACAGCTAATTAAATCACACTGAGAGGAAAACAATACAAAATCACAAATTGAACAGAGCCAACTGAACAAATTCAATAAAACATGGCAGATAAACATCAGATCTGCACTTTCATTATCTGCTCAGTGGTGACATTACTGCAGTACTTATTGTACACATTTTAATGAAAACAAATGGTTTTCTTCTGGATTTCTGTGATCTTTATGTATGGACAAATTGTTGCATTCTGCAAGATGCCACCCACAATTAAATTGAAATGCACAACCTTTAAAAATTAGCTGAATTAGTTTTTTTTTGTGAGTCCTTGTCACTGCTGTAAAAATCTGGAGTTGTCAAATATCTTGCCAATCCAGTCAGTGCATTATCTAAATAGTTCATTTTCTTAAGGACATTATGTTTCATTTGATAAACCACATCTGGTTCTGCACATGGACAGTCACTCACTGTGCCATAAAAGCCTCATTTTGTCTATATCTGACACTCTATTTCAAGTTTCAGCCTGATGCGTATGGCATATAAACTACACACAGCAAGCTTTCCTGCAGAGTCACTGGCCACTTTAAAACATATTCTGTTTGATGAACACTGACCAAAAAAAAAAACACCTTCATCAAGGTTGTTATGGCTTCCATGCTGTTTTTCTTTCTATCCAACACTCTACTTGACAGTCACACAGCTGAGGGTATTGACACCTGGTGGCTGCCCAGTTTTTCTCAGAGCAGAGCAGCTGTGGGCAGTTTGGATATGAAGGTCTTTATTAAAGGGCATCCTCAGTACATTGTAGTGCCTGGGAAAAGGGAACATAGTACTCATTGACTAAGTAAAAAGTAGTTTGAAATTATAGCCTTCACAGCACAAGGGCTTTTTATTAGTGTTTTGAAAATCATGAACAAAACGTTGTGATGTTCATTAGTTACATTACATCATTCAACATTTTCAAGCAAAAGCATTCAGATACCAAATTGTTGTTGTAATATCTCACAGTGAGACTTTGATATCTGTAAGTGTTGATGCCGTCTCCAGCAGCGCGATATAATTGAAATTATGTTTCTTACTAAACACAAAGACAACTGGAGCTGTCGTTGTTGTTGTTGTTGCTGTTTGGAGGCTTGCTGTTTGTTTGAATCAGCCATCACAAAAAC
>JANJYP010065838.1:0-11759 GCA_024605115.1 Rastrelliger brachysoma
AACTTACTCTGTAGCTGACGCCTGCCAACAGTACAGAAAGAAGAGATTTAGAGCTGCCGCAGTCGGATACAGTGGGTGATCGGTGATAAGAGGCAAAGATGTGAGGTCCTGACATCCACGTCTCATTTAATAAGTGATCTGAGGCTGGGGCCACAGCAGAACAGACAGATAGACAGGTACATCAAAGAACAAGGGGGGGGGTCTGGCTACAGGAGAAGATGGAGCCGTTGTGGGATCAAAGTGTCAGAGGAAAAGAGGGAAAAAAACTGTAGTACCCTATAGAAATGTAATCATGCGACAACCACAGCTGCAGCAGCAGGTTTCGCGTGCTTACCACTCAGTTCTAGACATCTCTCTGAATGATGAAAAAAGACTTCAATCTCTGCACTCTCTGTGTTACATTACATTGACAGGTCACCTCATCTCCGCTACAGCACCAAGGCTGATGCTTTGTGTGCGCGTGTGTGGTCTGGTTTGAATTATATTTGTGAAGCCCAACTATTTAATGATGTGAGGACACACTGGCTCCTTCTTACAATCTTACAACGATACAAGCTGATTCTATCACTATTTTATAGCCTTAAATTGACACTGCGGGTGATAGTCAAGCCTATCACGAAGAGAGAACAGGGCTCAGTTGAAGGTAACCTTGTTTCTTGGGATGTAGTAGTGCTGCATGTACATAAATTAGTTCAATAATTAAAGAAGACGAAAAATAAAATTAAGTTAGAATACTAAATGACAAGTTCCTGCTTAAGGTCATTCAATATTATTACATATTTTTCATAGTATAGACTTGATCAGTCTTGTATTTTTGGTACATTTTTAATCATTCGGATGTGATAAATTTCAGTGGGACTCTTTCAGGGTGAAAGTCAGAAATGATAAATTTAACATTTTACCACACAGTTGGTTGTGCTGTAAAGGACAATTACTGGACACCTCTGTGGAAACACTCACAAATTTCCCAAGGTAACCCGCATTCAAGCATGTGTTCCAGTCTCTGGTGTTTCTCCCATGATAGAAGCCGGAGGAGGACGGTGCTCAGTGGTGATTAAGCCAGTGTGTGTGCAGTTAATAGACTGTAGGAGCCAAGCAGCAGTAGGAGCAGGGACAATAGCAGGAAGAGACCACAGGGAGGGGGCTGCCGGTCGCCATGACCCCCTGGATATTGTTCTGCTGCCCACCAACATTTGAAGGATGGAGGGGAGGAGTGAAAGACGACATGAGGAGAGCAGGGGAGGAGGATGGAGCGTATGATGGTGGTCAGAAGAGGATAGGAAAAAGGAAACAGCAAATAGGAAGAAGCAAAGGGAGACGAGATAGAAGATTGTGGGAGAGACAAGCAGAAGAGTGTGTACAAAGAGAACAGAGACATACGGGAACATCTAATGTATGTGAGTAAATATGTTGAATGGAGTGCAGGTCTCAGACCCACTGACAGCTAACGGACAGACCGCCAAAAAAGAATCCGGCCCGCCCCCAGTGTCCCCTCTCAACCAGAGTCCTGCTCTGCGGCACGTACACTTCCAGACAGAGGGGCCAACCAGTCTATAATATCTCAGCTCCAGACTCCTGCTTTGTTCCCGTTGGTCAGCTTTGTTCACAGACCAGGGACAGGATGTCTCCTCAGTGACTGACCACTCTCTCCCACTCTCCTTGGTCTCACTCCGGCTTTCTGTTTCTTCACTGGTGCCCTCCATTTTTTTAAGATACTGCATTCTGTCACTGAACAAAGCAAAACATTTCTCTATCACGAACAATTTAAAGTTAAATTCTCTTAATATTGATACAATTTATAAATGTACAGTATATACTTGTTTATTGTAACAACTCTATTTGCCTCACTGCTTTACAGTGGCTATATTTTAAAATGAACAGTTCAACATTCTTGCTGAAAAGATTAATACCATTCTCTTATTTGTCAATTACTTATGAACTTGCAGTTAGGAGAAGTTAGCTTAGTTTAGCATAAAAACTGGAAGAAGGGGGAAACAGCTAGCTTGACCATATACAAATCCACTGAAAAATCCAGCCACTAGCACTGTTAAAGCTCACCAATTAGCACGTTATATCTCATTTGTACAAAAAAGTTAAAAAGTGTAAAAATCTTTTAATTTTAAAAAAGTTTCCCCATCTGCTTCCAGTTTTCATGCTAAGTTAAGCTAGTCTAAGCTAAGTCTCTCCTGGCTGTAGCTTTAAATTTAGTATGTAGATATAAGAGTCAGATCTTCTCATTCAAGTCTCAACAATAGACTGAACAGGTGTATTTACTAAAATGTTGAACTGTCTCTTTAACACACTGCAATGACATATGTAATAAGGCTGAAGTTGGCCCTCACGGTTACTATCTAGACTCCTGATAACAGTGAGATGACGTGATTTTTGGCAGCCAGGACATGACCTCATGGGAAACAACATCAGGTCACAGCACAGTCATACCACTGAAACAGGAGCACCCACAGTGCTGTTAATGAGGAAACTCCCACGGGGGAGAAGAGTATCACGATCAAACTTTTTATTAAACTACATGCATGCATCATTAACACACATCTATCCTCCTCCACACTTCTTTCGCTTATGATTTATATATTTTAAAAAATCTAATCTAATCTTTAACACATACTGATAAAAAGATGTGTGGATAGCCAAACATTTGCTGGCGATATTTCAGGTACAGTAAGTGCTGAGAACACCCACATGTACCCACACCACACACGCACACAAGTTGTGGCTGTCACAACATCGAGAGGATCACGCTGACATGATCATGTTAGTCTCTTTCACACATAGTTCCCAGTAAATAGTCTTTCAGGCATCACTAGTGGTTTTCACAATTCACACATGCAGATACACTCAAGAACATTTCTGTCTTGCGCCTTTTCACACACGACACGTCATGAAAGAGGAGGACAGACGACAGGAGGAATGACTGATGATGTGTCATGTCTTCATTCTTTCCAAACTACACATAGTACTTTGATGTCAGACATATTAGTAACTTAATGACATATTAATTTGTCTCCAGTAAGATATTATTGAGTTTGTATCTTGATTTTGAGGTATTTATTTCTTTAATATTCAAAAAAGAATCCGATATCTGGGCTTCCTGAGTCCTTCTGATGTCAAAAGCTCTTGTGAATTATCTTACATGTGGCTCAGTGAACATTAATAAACCTATCTGAAACGATTCAGAAGTACGTTAGAGTTATTTCACTGCTGTTGTACACAAATAAGAGTCCTGGTAACATGGATTCATGCTATTTAAAAAAAAATCCAGTGCAGTCTGCCGTCCAGCAGATGGTGGTAAAGCAATGCTTGTGGATGCCAAATACCATAAAACTCAACAGAAGAAGAAGGAAGGTCGAGGCATCGAGGATATAAGAGTACATAGGTGAAGACGTCTCTTATTTCAAGAACATAGTGGGTGAGGAGTTGTCTGGTGCAAACATGCTTAATAAAATGCATTTAATATTCAATAAGTCTGTGAAACAAAATCACTCATTCAAATACATCATCAGTGGAGTCTTGTTTGGTTCGGTCACTTCACATGAAAGCACTTTTCAACAATATTTTTCCTGAAATATTACTGGGACACTACTTGCTTTCTAAAATTTCTGTTTTTAAAGACTGAGATTAGTTCTTTTGATTATTGTTTCTTTTATCAGTGGTATCTGCTCTGATGATCTGTTTTACTATTTGTCTTTCCTGTTTATTTTATACCTGTTTTCTTTTATCCCTTTTATCTTTTTTTGATTGGTTGTTGTGTCTAGAGGACTTTGTAACATTGGTTTTAATATAATAATAAAAAATGATAATAAAGTTTTAGTATTGCTTCTTTTAAAACCAGCATTACAGAGTGTATTACACACAACAAACGATAAAACGGTATCACGATAAACAGAAGAGGTACCATAAAAATATATTACCAACGAATTAGAACAATAAACCGTGCTGTTCACGTTTAATGTTTTCCAGGATCCATGTGACACTTGGAGTGAATCCACAGATCAAATAGTTGCTCTCTGACCCACAAATACTTCTGTCATTACAACCTGACACTGGACGTGAAGATGAGGTTAGTGTGTGTGCAGGTCGACATTCCAGAGAGGCCACTGAAGGTGCGGCAGAATCAGAGGGCAAAAAGAGGAAGCCCTTTCTCACTTGGCTGCTTGCACGCCCACCCGCCCACATACACACACCACACACACACACACNTTTCCACATCCCAGAGCTATTTGTAAGTGTATTCTGGCTCCCTGGAAAGGGGAAGCGAATCTTGGCAGGAAGTGTGGAACGTAGACGGGGACTTTGGATGATGTAGCCTCAGCATACAGTAGCAGGAGGTGATGACTGGGGTAAGGAGATGTGTCGTTGTTTGTGCTCGGCTACAAAGATTATGCGGATGTGAATGCTGAATGCTAATTTTCATGACTAACAAACATCTGATCTTCTTAGAAACAAAAAGTTAACATGTATATCAACCTTTAAACCACAAGCTAAGAAGTGAGAAATTACAAGCAACAGATAGAAATCCCCTGCAGCACAAACCACATGCTATTTTTTGGTTGGTGGACATGTGATTGTCTTCACTGTAATAAAAACATGGAAGTGCCAATAGAAAGAAAAAATCTATAGAGCTCAATTCAGAGCAGAAAACCATCAAACCAATATATTCTAAAACAAAACAAAGTCTTTCTAACAGACATTCACCAAAAGGTCCCAGAAATTCTGATACTACTCAACAATCAGCTTTTGAAACATGTAGACACATTTGACAAGGCACAAAAATAACATATGGAGAAAGTCCAGACCTCAGTTCATCTGCCATTTTGAATGATTGTGGTTTGCCTGTTTTATTTTAGCGTGGTCTCTATGAAACTGCCGGACAACTGGAAAAGGGAAACTCAAGTGCCCTCCCAGTTGTCTGTCTGAGACCAAGGAGGGTATTGTCAGCGGATGGCCTCATTAGAACAAGACACAACTGGGCATCAGTGGCCTGGCATCGCTACTGTGTGACTCTGCCTGGCAGAGCATTGGAATACATTTTAAAAATGGCAAGGGTATGATACCCAGCGCTGACAGAAAGTGAGAGAGGATGGCACAAGTCAGAAACAGCTTGGCAGTGTGACGGAGAGAAAGACAGAAAATGTGGCGCTCACTCTCTCAGCACTAAGTGTAAGACCTCACTGTATCCTAGTGCCAACACATCCGATCCCAAGCACACCAGACAGACGCAGTTGACCCCATCTTTTTCTTTTTGGCCCTAACTGAATGAGCGGAAACAGTGATCTTGGCTCATGAACGATACAATGAGGAAGCCATCCAAGTAGTGCAACCAGGCCCGTCTTGGCTGAAACATTACAAAGAGGCGAAATGCACCTCGGCTCAGAGGCCAAGAGGGGAAGGAAAGAGGAAGACACTGTAGCTAAAACACGATGAAAGATAGAAGACATTTTGGCTCTGAAAACACAGGGAGGAAGAAAAGAGGGCGACATCAATGACCTGAAGTGAACTCTACCGCGCCAGTGAATCACAAATCACCTTGGAAAACACAATGATTGATAGCTTATTATCAGCAAGAGTCAACACAGCTGTAAAATCAATTCCACCTATATTATTCCACATATATTGTATTCAAAAATACATAATAAAAATAGATACATGTTAACCTGTAGAAACAGATTAGAAATATTCAGTTCAATCCATAGCCAGTTTCTTAAATTAAGTTCATAACCAACCGATCTATGCCACTTTCCTGTAGAAAAATTGGTCTCAGTCTGTAATGGTTATACATATATCATCCACTGAGGGGCAGTAGAACATTTTTCTATTCACTTATGGTGTCAGTTGCAACTCATATCAGCATTTGACCAGTAGGTGTCACCAAAGGTTTATTTATAATCAACCTGTCTCATTGGTAACATAAAGGTGTATTCTTCATTTTCACTGCTAGGGGTCGCTCTATGACAACAGTAAATGATAAGGCTGCTATTTTGATGAGAAGCTTTCTGTCTGCTGATTTTAAAGCCCAGTGTCAAATCAGTGCAGCTGCTAAAATTACACAAGAGCTGATAGTTTAATACAGACATATGTTGGTTAATATTGAAATCAGTTTTTACAGGAGCATATAGTTAACAAAAAAAAAACAACTTTGACTTACAGAGCGCAGATGCGGTAGGAACCTTTCTATGTCATTCATGTCTATGCCGTCATCTTCCTCAAACTTGTTTTTATTCACCCTGAAAGAAATGGAAATGAAAGATGAAGACAATAAATAAATCAGAGTTGTTACTGCATGAGAGACGGACAGAGAAAAAAGAGCTCAATAGTAACAAATGACAACTCTGGGACAAGTTGGAAACAATATTGAAACATTACTGAAACAGAACGGGGCAGACTAAAACCTGAGATCTTACCCCTCTCTGTCAATGTGTGGCAGGTGCTTTGGCGTGCCTCTGAAGTGTTTCCTGTGGAAGTGACTGAAGTCCAGTTTCTCTGGCTGCACGTCCCAACCTGCACCTCTACAACATTGAGAAAAGATAGAGATAGTTAGAGACATCCAGCATCTGCACATGCTAATGATGAGGGAATTAAAATGGGTACAAGTGAGTATAAAGCTATTGTATAAGTTTCTACATTCTGCACACTGGAGATTAGATGTAAGCCTCAGGTTGATATTTATCTATTTAACACTGACATTCTGTATTTGCATTAACCCAGCTTCATCTGAATACTTCAGAGGTAAACACTACACTGATACTTGTCAATTATTCTGATAATGCCTGATGTCTAAAACTGAGAATTTACATCAAAGACTAACAATCTCTGTCATCTTGTATTATATCAGAGCACATGTAATTGAATGAGTATGTTGAGGTAACTATCATGGAATTTGTTATTGTTTGTCACTGACTTTCAATGCAGTCATACACATGCCTGTTTTTTTTTCTCTGTAAGGTGAACTATGTCATTTTAACTGTTTTCTCCAGCTTGACATAACTGACACGTTGACATAATGTCGTTCTGCTCCAGCGGTTTTCTGCTAATTTTGTCAAATCTCATTATGTTTTTACTTTATGCTTGGAAACCGATGGGCACGTAAAGAAGTAAATACACATAGCAGACTTCAGCTTATACTGTATGTTCGTAAGAAAAATATTCAACAATCGGTATGCATGTATAATGTCTTGTCCTTGTCCTTGATGTGGACCTGTGGATGTCCAAGGAAGTGAGCTAAAGTGAACCAACACTCATTATTTTTGTTTTCAGACAATAGTCTACAGAAAGCAGAAACTTTTACACTACAAATGACTCATAATTTAATAAATAAATATTATTATCTATTAAGTACTAAATTTGTAGTGCACTGTATGAATCTGTATGGGACAGGAGGTGTTTGCTTTCATTATCCTTCACCGTGTGCTCAGATGTGCCAACGTGGCCGGAACTAAGGTACATGAAGCTGCCATGCAGCTGTTACCACGGAAACAAGTCTTCCCTCCTGTGTAACTGATTTATGTCACACCCACTTCTTTTCTTTACCCTATAAGCTTCAGGTCTAGCCTTTCTTTAAAAAACATAAATCTTTTCGTCACACTTAAGATGAACAAGATTTTATAAGGATTTGCACACAGACCTCACTGGACGACTAACAAGATTTAAAGCATTGAGGCTGCATGCTTTTAGGAGAAGCACTCCAGTCTCCTTTAGCCAGATATAATTTAAACATGGCCGTAGACATAAACTCTTGTAACAAAATACTTTTCATAACAGCCTCAACACTTCCACTGTGTTAGATTTGTAGATTGACTTTAAGTGAGTTTGAAGAGATAGAGCTGGCTCAGCCAACTTCTGAATGTGATATCCCCAATTGCATTTCACTTTAAAACATTTTCCTTTTAATACAAACTATAAATGCCAGCAATTATCTGGGTCTCGAGGATGAAAGTGGGGAAATACTGTCTTGGACTAACTAGGAGAAAAGTACTTCCAGATTTAGGAAACCGCAGATCCCTAATCCACAAATGGAACTGTAAATAAGACCAAAGTTAGGCTGAAGGAAAATTAAAGAAAATAAGAGGAGCAATCAAAAGAAATAAAGGGATGTTACAAGGCAAGAGAAGCAACAGGCAAAAGCTGAGAGACTCACTATGTCTCCAAATCAGTCACATGACCTCCAGAAACTATGGTTGGAATTCAGATCCAGGGGACCGTACTATATGTTAGGTTTANTCAAGAGAAGCAACAGGCAAAAGCTGAGAGACTCACTGTGTCTCCAAATCAGTCACATGACCTCCAGAAACTATGGTTGGAATTCAGATCCAGGGGACCGTACTATATGTTAGGTTTATTAAAGAGCAAGGCACCTACCCGTATGAGTCCATTGTGTTAGCAGCCCATATATCTGTACCAAGGATGTCAAAGGAGCCATCTCTGTTCCCATTCTAGACCGACCACAAGGAACAGGAAAAATGCAAATGTTCAGCATGATGACAAAAACTTCTTATCAAGCCATCACATATCACATTTATCTCATTTTACATTTATAAACAGGAAATATAAAAAGGAAATATCTGAGTAACCTGAAAACAAAGAGAGAAGAAATGTGGACAGGGCTTGAAGCTTAGTTATATGAAAATGTTTCATAGTTAAGAACGGTGACACATTTCTTTTCTACTGAATTGTGTTACATTGATATTGTGTTCAGTGATGGACTTTTATTGTGTTTGTGTTTTATTTGTTTAAAGATGCAGCAACAGGAAATCGCAGAAAATGTATGTAATGTCTTGAGAAACATACTTTTTAGTAAACTCTGTGTGCACCAACCATGTTATCTATGATACCAATAAATACCAATGTCAGCCAGTTTGTAANGTGTTTGTGTTTTATTTGTTTAAAGATGCAGCAACAGGAAATCGCAGAAAATGTATGTAATGTCTTGAGAAACATACTTTTTAGTAAACTCTGTGTGCACCAACCATGATATCTATGATACCAATAAATACCAATGTCAGCCAGTTTGTAACTCAAGTTTTCTGTTTTCACAGGCTCACTAAACAGGGATTCAGCAGATTTGAACAAGTTAAAAATACTTTTTAAGGCCACTATGAATTACCATTTAAGACCTACACAAAGTACAAAAAGTAAGAATGGCTCAACAGTCCCAAGAATATACAATAAGTGTGACAGAGGATGCCAAGTTATTGGTCCCTCAAAAGTCTCCCCAAGACAAACACAAATACACACAGATGTGCCCGTACCTTGGCTGGGCCTTTGAACTGGTTATTTCGTCCCCTGCTGCCAGAGCGAGAGCCAGAACCTGGTCTGGACCCTGAACTGGGTCTGGAGCCTGTACTTCCATTGCTGCTGTGTTCCCACTCGTCCTGCAAAAAGTCACAAGAAAAAGAAAATGACTAAGGATTCTGGTTTTGCTCACGCTTAAACCCACAGCAGTTGGGCTGAAGGAAAAACTGATGTTCATCCTTATGATTCATTGATTGTAATAATGTTGTAATGTCACCAACTACAGCCTACACTATTTAGCTTTAACATTTGCCCTGTGTGCTTTTGACATGTTGAATGAAGGTGCATTTAATAGAGTGCCTCTCTCTTGAAGAGGGCTGGCTTGTCTTTTTATCAGTGGAGACTATTGTGCCATTTCTCCTGCATTTGCACTCGTGTACATGTTAGAAGTGCAGCAACAGCCTGTATTGTATTCTACTGATAAACACAAAGCTCTAAAATTCAATACACTCTGTAAACACACGGTTTGTTTCAAAATCTGTTGAACTGTGCACTCTGGTTGTTGAGCTGAGATAATAGCTCCTATTTTTGTCATCACATGTTGGTTTCTGTTACTGCTGCTTGGTTTCTGAATGTCGTCGCTTGTTGCCTAGTTTCATTGTACACTGTGAGAAAAGATGTAAAAATTAGAAACTTTATTTTCAGAGTTGAATGTTAAATTAAAAAAGGGTATGTTCTCTGGCATGGCCTATTTTTGTTGGACACATTGACAGGAAATCAATGTATTGATATACATACTGATACACACATTTCAGTCTAGCCTCTTTCTCTATCTTTACATCTTATACATTTTAGATGACTCTGCCTTCTTTGAACCTCTCACACACGTTGTTTCTACCTAACCACTCACTTCCTGGTGAGTCATAGCAATGAATCTGAGGGGCAATAATTTTCTACAGTAAATCACTGCAGACTGTGTAGTAAGAATGGAGCAGAGCAGAGCAGCACAAAGCTCAATATTTAGCAAACTAACTGACTGATAATTCATTTAGGATTATTCAATTACGGGCTCCGGCATCACAGTTTCCCATGTTAGTCATTAAGTGCGTACTTTGTGTGCAACAACTGTAAACAAGCAGACAGGCAGTAAATCGCTTGAGGCTTGATGTTACTCGTCTCTTCTAATCATACATTTGAAACGTTGATGGAGAGCGGGAGGGAGTAATTCGAACATACACAACTGATAGCAGAGCAAACCCATGCTTTAATCAGCGTGGTGCTCCAGTGATGAGCGGCTGTAAATGAGCACAGGAGAGGACAGTGTAACATGGAGCTAGCAGCAGAATCAGGTCTATAGCGGAGGGTACACTAAAATAAAATACTGTAAAATACTGAAATAATGTTTACACGTACTTTGCACTTGTTAATGAGGTTAAACCTGCACTTACTCTTGCTATTTTTTAAAAACAAATTCTAGGATTTCTTTTATTTTTAACATTGTATTTGCACATTTGCAGCTGCATCCTCTTCACATGGTGCAGCTGGCAACTATCCACTTGTGCAACACATGATTTTCAGTATGTTAAATATGATATCTTTCATACAAAAGACCAAGAAGAAGTCATGAAAAATGCGACTTTAGTAATTTTCTTTTCATTAGTGTTGTTTCATGTAAATTTTTTATATGTTTTATAGCTCTCATAATCGACATTCTCCTGAATTAATGACATTGTTGTTTATTCATTGCTGTAAGTTCACTGTGAAAGATGAGTTGTGTTGAGAAGAGGTGACAGGTGCAGCTGCAAACAACTAGATGTGTGATCAATTATTGAGTTTATTATTTAAGGCAGATTCCAACTTTGTGCCCTGACATACAGACAAACATATGGACAGACTTACTGGCTTGAATGAGCCTCTCCCCCGTGAAGATGTCCAGCTGCCATCTTTCTTGTCGATGCAGTCCTCTGTCCACTGGAGGAGAGAAACAAGAAGTTGCTATCATCCTTCTGTTTACATATAAATAAACACCATTAACAAAATAACAATGATGTTTCTCGAAAATCTTAATCTTTAAGCCCTTGTTTGTTTTTGTTTTTTTGTTTTGTGAATATCTATATCGACAATAGACACACTACCTAACAGAATCATGGGTGCGTGTTGAGTTTCTTGTGCAATNGATGTAGTCAAGTAGAAAACTTTATATTACTCCATATTTTGTCACAAGTTTCTCGAAAATCTTAATCTTTAAGCCCTTGTTTGTTTTTGTTTTGTGAATATCTATATCGACAATAGACACACTACCTAACAGAATCATGGGTGCGTGTTGAGTTTCTTGTGCAATAAAACAGAATAGCTAAATATTCAGCTGCAGTGTTGGTGGAGTACCTCCACCTTTGTCTATGTTTGCATATAGATACAGTACGGGCATCTGTTTTGATTCAAACTGTTAGCCAACAGCAGGTTTTAGTAGCTGCTATCCAAAGGTGCCACCAGAGCCTGTACTAAACATAACC
>JANJYP010065848.1:0-29474 GCA_024605115.1 Rastrelliger brachysoma
TTGGAGTTTGTGAGAAGTGGGAATCAGAAGCGGGACAATAGGACTCCCCACGGTGAGAGGCTGAGAGGAGCCATCTCAAATCAGTCAGCCAGGGGACTGACTAATCCGTCCATTGTCCTTCCCCAGCCACCGGCCGCACATCAACACATTCGCCCCCCATTGTCCCCCACCCTCATGCAGCGGGATTTGCTCTCCCCAACAGCCAGTTTTGTCCAAGGCAGTTCGAGCGGAAGTTTCTCACTGACAATTTGCCCCAAATAGATTTGTCAGAGCGTCCAACTGCACCGCACCGACTTGTGGGTTTCTGAGTTTGGGTCCTGAGTCTGTCTTTTTTTGGGGGGTAAGGGGGGTGGGACTCTTCCATGTAGAGACCTTGGTGTGTGTGTGTCTGTAAATATGTGCAAGTGTCCAGGAGTTTACATGTAGAGGTGTGTGTAGATCTAGATTTCACACCAGCGGAGGGGACGATATGACTGTATGATGCCAGGAGGAAAGTCACCGATGTGGTAGTAGTGCGGGATTGGATATACAGGTTTGCTGTGAATCCTAACAAGATCTCTGACATTGTGTTTCTCAATATGTAAATAAACTACTGCACGGCACCAACACTGCCAAGCTGAAGCATTCGACGCCCACTGGGACCATCAGTGCTAAAGAATACTCACTTGTTGAATGCAAATTAAGGCCGCTCATCAACAGAAGCATGTAACTGCACACACTGGATCTTATCAGATTATCAGACTACTGCTTATGACCCTTGAACATCTACTTGGATAGCACAATACTGCTATAGTGTTTACACTTAAGCAAAAATCACATCCTTAATAGCCAACCCACTGCAATGTACCTGGCATTAAAATAGGTTAAGTCCAGTGACCCTTGCTGTCTGAGTGTAAAGAAAACACAGAAACTGGGTTTATGATCAGTGAAGTAGGAGACATATCGCACCGAGCAGTTAAAGATGTGACTGAAATATATTTGCAATATTCATGCAAACTGGATGTTTCGGTGATGGAGAAGGAGGAAGTGTCATCTGTAGCAAATTAAAAACAACCCCTCTTCTGGAAAAATACATATACACACGTTTTCATTCAAAGTAAAATGATGTTTGTATATAAACTTCAAGGCTTCAGTGAGTCTCCAGGGAGAACAGTAAAGACAATCTATCCTGTCTGGCTGAATTCACCTATCTGCCTGGTTGTCAGGATCAGAGCAATTACTGGATTAAGGAAGTCAAAGTTCACATCCAGTTCTAAAGTACCAATGGGAAAACAACCCCAACACATTTTAATATGATCTAATTTAAAATATAAGAACAGAAAAGTACCCTTAAACACATTTTAACATCATCTTTATATCATTAAATGTTTCAGTTACATTCAAAGCATTACTCAATTAAATTAAGAATGAGCACATCGACAGGTAATCTGCATCCATTTAACGACTCCTTTTGCAGAACTGTCCGTGGTGCTGAAATCAGGCATATTTAACTCGTATTTGAAAAAAAAAAAAAAGATAATATTTAAGACTGTCACGCATTGATAACATCTTGGAGAGGTCCTCCCACACTCTGTTGAAGCCTTTTTCCGTCTACCGTTTTCCCAAACACGCATGTGAGTGAATGAATCTCTCATTAAAGCAGCGTATGATTATTCGCCGTTAAAACAATCATCCACTGGATTTAACACCAGCAGCGTCTATGGGCTGAGAGGACTGACTATGATCTCTCGGGTCACTTTTTAAAGGATGCACGGCTGCGTGGGCCTTTGGTGGGGCTTCAATTCTCCCCATTATTTGCTCTCTGGAGCTTAGTGACTTCTCCCTAAAGCCAATTGGTTTACGCCTGGGCGGTTAGGGGTCTGCACAGTGATAGTGGTGAATAAAAAGGCGAATAAATAGATCCCAATCCATGAGTGTTATTAGCAGTTTAATTGGCAATATAGGATAAATAACAAAAATAATGAATTTTGCTTTTTTCACTGCTGCAACCGCATTTGACTGTTACATGGAGGAACGTCGCTAAAATCAACAGGTGTGTACTTCATATCACATTTTCCACTTGAGTTATGCTTTCACTCTAATGTCTGAAACATAACTGAAGATGTCAAGACACATAGTTTCTCTATATTTTTAGAGATGGCTTTTGTGATACTTGGTTATTGAAGTCACGCCTATAGTATGTCAAGTATCCGCATACTGATGCAGACACCCCCCTCCCTAAAAAAAACAGATACACAATCCACAGCCCCTTTTGTTGGCATAATTTCATTGACTGTTGGAGGAGAAGAGAGTCACTAATACAAAAAAAGTGAAAGAAGGCAACCCCGGCAACCATGATGTTGGTTATATTTGTGTAAAGGCTATCAGTGAATGACGAGGATTAGGACGAGTTAAGGAGATTATGTCACACATTCACCATTCACCCACACCAGCCACCCACACACACACGCGCGCGCGCACACACACACACACATGCACACGTAGACGCGCGCACATACACTCAGAAATAAAGTTATAAATCTCCGAAAATGGCAATATGATTTCCAAAGTGAAAAGCTCGCTCAATTCTAGAAACGCTGGAAAATATTGCTTGAAGGCTTAATTATATTATTTTGTCATTAAAACGCATTAAAACACATATTAGAAAGAACTAATCCTTTTTAAAACGATGGGAGAATTCGATAAAATAATGCACATAAAAAGATGTATTATGTGGTCTTTCTATAGGAGATTAAAGAACCCACACACAATGTCTGGCTGTAAACTTCCTTTTGAGGACCACAGGCTCTCCCTGCAAGAAAATCAAAGGAATATTATAGTGATTTCTCCTCTGGCTTGTTAGTCTCCAGCCTTAGCTGTTCAGCTAAAGGGCAGGTTGAAAGACACAACAATGGCTAATTGCAATTAACTACGCCTCTCCGCCTCGCCCCTGTCCGCTTAAATCGACACTTTGTGCGTCCATATGGCCTCCAGTGCACCGTGGGAATGAACACAATTAAAAACAGAATATGGATTTCTGGAGTTACCCAGCGAAAGCGCAGCAAGCTGTCAAGGTCAGGGTGTCAGTGAGCGGGCCCTGAGCCCGACCCCGAGCCTCCGGGCCACCGGACACGGTTTGCACCCCAGTTCCCAAAAACTGATGAGTGACTAAAGAGGTTCCTGGAGGGGGGGTGACAATACAGTGGATGGTGACGCTTCCTTAAAACAGTTTAACTGCTAGTGTAAGAGGTAAAATAATTAAGTTAATTAATTAATTCCAAGCACAAGATAATTTGTATTTTAAAACGTATTATTATTATTATTATTGTTGTTGTTGATGTTGTTGTTGTTGTTGTTATTTTTGTGGACACCAGCTGCAGTGGCAAAAAACAAAAAAAAACAGTAATACTTTAGCAGAAGAGAAGTCAAGTGGAAGTCAACCAAAAATAGACAGTTGACAGATCACAACTGAAAAGCAATGAAATATTTCAAAAGAAGCAACTAAACTTAAAATAGATGGGTTTGCATACAGAGGTGAGCTTTGTGAGTCTGTATACAACAAAAAAACTCAAACTTTTCAAATCATATATAGAAGCTTAGTAAAAAAGTTAGTGTTATTAAATTAGTGTTATCATAATAATTATGGGTAGTAATGTTTTATTATATATTTATTTATAGCTTGTATTTGGGCATACTTGCAGGTCACCTACAGTGATTCAAGTGGGCTAAGTGCTGCAGATGCATTTAAAGTGTGCAGTGGACACATTGGAGGAAACCACCACTTTCATTTTTCACACATTTTTCCTTTTTTATTTTTTTCATTAAAAGGGTGAAAACTACCTCAAGTCTAGGAAGAAGTTGAGAAACGCTAAATCGGTTTAATTATACAAAATATTTAGAAAGAAAAAGGAAACGAACCTGTTTATTATTTCTACACTATAACAGTTTTTTTACACTTTAACCTCAACATAATAGCCTGTATGAATAAAATCATCATAAATATATTTATATAAGAAAACCAGTACAGTTACTCCTCACCTGTTTGACATGCATTCTGAATAATTAGAAGGACTGCATCACACACACACACACACACACACACACACACACACACACACACACACACACACACANTATCATGTATCCTGCCACTTTGTGCTTGTGCATGTCAGAAATGACGAGTATGGTTTATTGAATCCATTACCCCTGCATATATCCTCTCAGTGTTAAACAAGATACCTCAGTTGTGTTTACACGCTTCACCTAAATTCACCTTTCATTCACTATGCAGATTTGCTCATGGAAAGATTATGTTGCTTTTTTTTCAAATACGATTTTTGTGAGATTACTGTGAATATTTTAGCGTGTGATTATATCGAGAATAAAACATTTCTAGATAATTACAGATATACACCACGTATTTTCTCGCAGTGTCTTGGTATCCATGAGCAAGGCACTTCACATGACTTTTTTACACACAGGCACACACACAGAGTGAGAGAGAGCGAGAGAGAGAGAGAGAGAGAGAGAGAGAGCGAGAGAGAGAGAGGGAGAGAGAGAGAGAGCCCTTTTTTCCGCGCCGGAGTTTGGAGTGGAAAGCCAAGTGGATGAAGGAAGTGGAGATCTCCACCCTCCAGCCTCCCCCTGACACTTCTCATAAATATTACCAAGGCTTATTTGGGGAACTCGCACCAGAAAGTCACATCGTGTCCTGGTTTTAACGAGCTTTCACCTGTCACAATATCCGAAAATTCTTTTTTTTTCTTTTTTCCGCGCCTTTGCGGTTCTGTCGGATGCGCTCCGGGTAGCATTTCTCCAACTCCAACTTTATGCACCGGCTGTTGCGCTCCGAGCTGTCGGGCTGCAGTCGCCGTTAACCGGTCGCTATCGTTGGGGCTACGGTCCGGTTATCCGCCCGTCCACAGAGACTGCAAGTCTGGCAGGGAGTCCTGTCCACAGCAAAGGTGAAAAATCCCTGATACGATGTGTTATCCCGTGTCTTGATTTGGAGTCACAGATCGGAGAAAGCTACTCTGTCAACTTGGGCAACTCGGGACTTTGATTTGCCAATTTCATCGCCGCTGGTAAATAATTAAAGGAAAGTGCTGCGGCTACAAGGCTTTGGTTGTTTTTGTCACCAAGACTGAAAAACAGGACATTTTAATCATTCTACACTTTATTATAAAGTCGAGTATCCATGATGAGCAAACCCGCCGGATCAACAAGTGGCTGTTTGGATATTCTGAATGTCAAATCAAGTAAGTTTCTCTTTTCTTTTTCTTGATGGAGAAGTCCAGACTGTTAGAAAAAAAAACGTTCTACAAGGCCTTAGTCTGACGTGAAGTGTAAAAATGAAAGTTTACATCAACCTGCTGCACTATCAGACTGCTTGATATCATCTGAGCAATGGTACGATTATCAAGTCTCCTCGTGTTTTTTTTAAATGTGAGTAGTGATCCGTGGGGAGCTGCTGTTTGTCTGTGTCCCTTGTCCTCCCCGAGTTCACAGCCGAATAAACTTGTATCCATGACGTCAGAAACATATTTTGTAAAGTAGATCACGTATTTGAAAGGTAAAAGAAAGAATGTGTGTTTATGCACCCTCCGTATATATTTCTCTTCAAGAGTCCCACTTGATGCCACTTGTTGCCTGTAATTTCATTCACAACAATGTATTTAAAAGACCTTAATGGAACCAAACAGATATATATTTTCTGCTAATTTGGTTTTTCTGCTTCTGTAAAGAATGTGTACAGTCGCTAGACTCTTTTAAATGAGCCAAATAAACACCAGTGTGTGTGTGTGTGTGTGTGTGTGTCCACAACAGCGTGTCTGCGTGTGCGCGTTAAAAATCTCCAAATTCTTTAATTAATCAAGCATGTATTCCTTCATTTTAAAATAAGTTAGTATACATTTTCTTGTTTTTAAATTACATTTGCCTGCGTACATTTTCCCCCTCAACTTTAGCAATCATCCCTCTCTTAGGCCTCGTAATGAATTCTAATTAAATCACTCTTAGATTATAATATAGGCCTAAAGTAGGCTATTGTTCTGTTTGAAAAGAGAGGAAATTTCAGTTCTGTTTCCTCCTCCACATCCAAATGTGTACTACTCGTGTCAAAAAGTGCTGTTTGTATTGTGCAGAATACGTTCACATTTCCGTAGATTAGCAACATAATTTTAAATTAGAATAAAACAATTTAACTCCACAGCACAGCTCATCGTCCAAGTTCATACCCGCTTTATGGGTGGTCAGTGCAACGTTTCCTCCGCTCACTGAAACTTCATTTCCACCTCTTTTAGCAGGTTTTCGACTTGATGGTGATTACGTTAATAGAATATGCCATATATCTACTAACAATTACTCCACACAATGGGAACGAATTGGACCCCCACAGCGGCAAGTTAAATACAAAATTGCGCGTCCTTTTTTATTTAATTGACTCCCAGCTATCTACAGTTTTATAATTGTTTGATCTTAACTTGTTGAAATTTTGGGCTCTTTAATTGAATTACCCTCAAAACTTTTAGTTAGGGAGCGCGAAAATAAACTTGACTTTTGTAGTTTTGATTTATTTAATATCATCTGATCAATAAATGACTTAGTACAGTGGTGGGTTTTTTTATAAGTAAAAAATATAGAATTTACCAGGCCTGACTAGAATAAGAATATGCCGAGTTATTATACAGCAGGTAGAATAACGAGATAAGATTTTGAATGAGTCTCGTGATGACAGGTTGACTTTAACAGGCCAACTCTTGCTTACTATAACAGACATTAATGCTACAGCTTGTTCTGTCTATATGGCGATTATGCGGCTGTGGCCTACAGTTGAAAAGCCTTTATGGTCTTCTGATTCTTAATAATTTGGCAATTGAAGCCCTATAATTCTCCCCTGAAGTAATTATTTTTGCTGCTGACTAGTTATTCCCATGCTACCCTTTTTGACGGGTCACTGGTGAATCAATGAGCAGGTGGCAAAACGTCAGTGTAATTACATAGACGGCTTTTCCCTCCAGAATAAAAAGACTCTCTCATATGCATACAAATATACGTCTTTTTCATAGATTTGAATACAAAATCTTCACACACACAGAAAAAAAATCACATTTTTTCATCTACACTGGGGTCGATTTACATACACTTCATTTGAGTTGGTGAAACGAGTTGGTGCGTATTATTCTCATGGTGCAGTGTCACTCCCTAATCCCGGGGCCTATAGACCTGCGGGATAAAGCAGCTGTCGAGTCCCATTATGAAGGGGAGTTGGCAGCTTGTCGAGATCCAGGCAGTCAGACGAGGTTCAATGGGGGAAAATCATTAAGTTAACACTTTCCCCTAATGTCTCCATTGTGCGCCCTCAGGCATTGTCTTAGAGGGCTCAGATATGACGCTTCCCACCGGACTTTATTCCTGAAATTTGCGCAGTGAATTCCCATGCTTGGACGGGGACGGGGCGCTGTCCAGTGTGTGTGTGTGTGTGTGTGTGTGTGTGTGTGTGTGTGTGTGTGTGTGTGTGTGTGTGTGTGTGTGTGTGTGTGTGTGTGTGTGTGTGTGTGAGTAAGTGAGTGAGAGAGAGAGAGAGAGAGAGAGAGAGAGAGAGAGAGAGAGAGAGAGAGAGAGAGAGAGAATGCGCGGGCACGCGTGTGTATGTTTTGTGGAGTTGTCGGACAAAAATAAGTCATTTGTTGGACGATGTGTCCAGTATATTTAAAATAAGTTCATTTTTGACATCCAGTGCCAATTCAAGCAGGTAACCTGACACATGAGAAACTCATCTTACTGTATTTACAGAACTTAATTACAAAACTCTGAAAATACAAGGAGAACAATTTTCTCAAGTTTTGCATCAGTTTACAAAAATTAAACTTCATCATGCTCAATCCAATAATTACATTTTTTCACGAAATTGTATTAAATAACAAATTCCTCCCAAAACTTAATGATTCAGTGAGCATTATGTCTAATTGAGATTTGGCCTCTACCAGGTCGGATTCTGGACATCCCATGCAAAGTGTGCGGTGACCGCAGCTCGGGGAAACACTATGGCGTTTACGCCTGTGACGGCTGCTCCGGATTCTTCAAGAGGAGCATCCGCAGAAACAGGACTTACGTCTGTAAATCTGGCTCGCAGGTGAGGCCTCCTAGTCTTTTATTCAAGTTTTAGTCGTTATCATACTAATATTCTAATGGCCCTAAAGTGGAGACAAAATGCTTTCATTGTTGGTTTATAATTGATTTGAAATGATTTTCATTTTCATTATATTACAGAAATAATTAAGTTGAAGCTACAAGTAAAGAAGAAACCACATTATAGCCATTGAACCTAATCATTTATTTATCACTAGATAATATCTGCACTTGTCCTTAATCATGTTTGTATGCTGTGGTTATTAAAGGCAGGCTTTAAGTGACTTGACGTCCTTGTCCTTCATCCAAAAAACAGCTTTACGCACGGAATGCGCATTTTACGCGCACATTTTATTTGGTTTCCCCCTGGTGTGTTAAGTCTCCCCTGTTGAGCCTAATTGTGTCATGCCTGGACCATTAAATATTGGGCTAAACACTGTGCTGTAACATATAAGGTGTAATCCAATCTAATGTGATGACTAGAATGCGAGGATTTAGGCAGTAGAGGGCGGGATAGAGTACTTATCCTTCGGGGTGAGGCTGCACCGGAGCCGCAGGGGAGCAGGTCGATAACTACACGATAATAGCACTGTCTTTCACCTGGAGATTGGCCTCCCAGGAAGATAATAGCGACAAGTCTTCTGTTGTACAAGTTGAGATTAAATCAAACAGGAGCTTTAATGTTCTCTCTCTTTTGTTCCCTCTCTCTTTCTGTCCAGGGCGGTTGTCCTGTAGACAAAACTCACAGAAACCAGTGCCGAGCGTGCCGTTTGAAAAAGTGTCTGGAAGTGAACATGAATAAAGACGGTAAATTGGCTTAATTGAATTATCACTTTGACCACGGACAAGCCATTCAGTGGTGTTTGAATTCGAGGTGGGCAAGTCGGATTGAAAAGTGTATTAACGCATGTAATCGAGCAAAAGAAGTAGCATGTTGATAATTACATATTCTTTACTTGTTTTGAATGGGGCGTTATTTATACCCCATGGGGGCACGATTACACAACTCATTATAGTTAATTATTTTCTCTTCGCGCAAACAAATGAGCACTTTGAGTTCTTAATTTTATAAATAGTTATCTTTGGTGGGAGTTAATTCCTTTACTGTTTCTCGTTTCACAGCCGTTCAACACGAGAGGGGGCCCCGGACGTCCACCATTCGCAAACAAGTCGCTCTATATTTCCGGGGCCATAAAGAGGTGAATGGATCATCGACCCATTTCCCGGGATCTTCTCTGCCCGGCCCTCCCTTCTTCACCACCGTCACACAACTGGAGCCTCACAACTTGGAGATGAGCACAGTCGCCACCACACCGGAGCGACAGGCCATCGTGGGTTTGGCACAGCCCACCCCGAAGGTGCGTTGTTGTTCTCTTTACTAGTATTTGCATTTATTTAGTTATGTTAAAGTTATTCATGATTTGTTAAATCTGCCACAAGATATAAATTCTACTTGACTTATTAGTGGGCTTATTTTAACTACATCCCCATATATTCCTCGTCTAAGAAACCTATAGGAATAAATAATACGTATACTGCATAGTAAAGATCTTTCTTGTTTATAAAAGTATTTTACAGAATTCAGTGCAATCTAAAAATATATGTATCATTTTCAGAATATACACATTCTTTAAAAGTTCATGATACTCTGTGACTATATGTATTAGCTTTTCCAAATGTTATGTTACCCTTTTTTCGTAAGGGTTAGAAGTTGAAATTCTTGCCCCGATTTAGCAGCCCATAAGAGCCACAAATCCGCCAATTAGATTGGCAACATTAGCAAGCAACACTAATAATTATAAAACCAGGTGCTGAGGCTTGGAATTTGACCTTCGTTGTGTACAATAATCTGAACTGTGCTCCATTATAACAAATAATGATGAAAATGATGATCATTTTAAACTTTTTCCTCCAGTATCCACACGAAGTCAACGGCACCCCTATGTACCTCTATGAGGTCGCTACGGAATCAGTGTGTGAGTCGGCGGCACGCCTCCTGTTCATGAGCATCAAGTGGGCAAAAAGTGTGCCTGCGTTCTCCACGCTCCCCCTATCTGACCAGGTACATTTCAACTGATTTATAGAAAGCACTCATCCTTTATACATGCAAATGTGTCCAAACATTATTCTTTGGGCCTATCTGAGTGAACATTCAAGAGTTACCAAAACCTTGTTTTGGACAAATATTAGAAGATGTCACATATACCACAATATACCACAACCATTAACGGTTCTCAGATAATCCACTTGATATAAATAATTAATGCTAAATGATGCTAGAAGACTTTGCAAAGCGTTCAAACATGAAAAAAATACAAATCATTCACTTTTAAGCACAAATTACTGCTGTTTCAGTATTTTATAAGATTAAAAGGGTTAAAGTATAATTTAAAAAATGCTTCAGTGTGGTGTATGAAATAGAGTTAAACAGTGCCAAAATTCCTCTTTGCAGCTTATTCTGTTGGAGGACGCTTGGAGGGAATTATTTGTTCTCGGCATTGCGCAGTGGGCCATTCCTGTGGACTCCACCACCCTTCTCGCTGTTTCTGGTAAGTCAAAGGCACGAGTGAGCTTTCGCTGAATACAGGCCGCTATGCGGACCTCGTGAACTGCAGATGTGACTGCGAATACTGTGTCAGTTATTGTTTACAGACATCTCCAGCTTTATCCTGAAATGTGGCATTTTTCATCATATTTAGGGATGAACACTGAAAACACAGAGTCTCAGCGGATGAATAAGATCATGTCTGAGATACAAGCACTTCAGGAGGTGGTTACAAGATTCAGACAGATGCGCCTTGATGCAACAGAGTTCGCCTGTTTGAAATGTATCGTGACATTCAAAGCTGGTGAGTATTTTACAGTATACGTATAGTAGCATAAGTCAGTCATTAAACTAAACAAGGCTTTATCAGAGGAAACCATCATTTTACACATGTTCACAGATTATATGTGTATCACACCAGCACCTATACTTAAATAATGAACGTCCTGCTTCTGTGTCACAGTTCCTACGCACGGTGGCACTGAGTTGAGAAGTTTCCGTAACGCTAGCGCCATCGCTGCGCTACAAGACGAGGCTCAGCTCACTCTCAACAGCTACATACACACCAGGTAAGTTTACATATCTACTATTAACTAATGATGTATGCTTTCTCTGTACCATCTCCGGCAAGTAACTATTAGCAGCCATGTTCATTATAAAGTTAATGAAGCAATAAGCCACAGTAGCCTGCTGTAATTTTGCACAGGTGCGACAGACGAAGCTCGTGTTTTAATTAGCAGCTATTTGTCACAGGTGTGCGTTAATTGGATGGCTGCGTTCAAAGTGACTCATACAATTATCACAAAGCACCAGAAACAGAACCTGTTTTTGACCCTCATTGATGTGTTTGCAGGTACCCGACTCAGCCGTGTCGCTTCGGCAAGTTGCTCCTGCTGCTGCCGGCACTCCGCTCTGTCAGCCCGTCCACCATAGAGGAGGTGTTCTTCAAGAAGACCATCGGTAACGTGCCCATCACCAGGCTCCTCTCCGATATGTACAAATCCAGCGATATATGAATTCTCGCGCCATCTGTCTGCGTGGAAAAGACTTGAGCCGAGGGCCCAGAGACCCACCCGGCAGTGGACACAAGGTCAAATAGGTGTAACCGTGGGTTGACTTTTTGCTGAACACAGAATCCCACAACCTATTAGGCCTATACGCTCCAATGACTGCAAAACAGCCGGAATTCACCAAGTAGCCTGTTAACCGTTGCTCTAGTTAAGGATTAGCCTGTAACTCTCATTATAGAATTACCTGTATGATGTATGAGGAAATCTGCAATCTCTGGTGTGGGCAAAGGCGGCCTCTGCAGTGTTTAAATATAGTCTAAAGACTCTGGAGAGCACCTGCGAGTTATTTGACAAAGAAATGTTATATATTACAAAAGTTTTTCGAGTGTCTGTGAGACCAATGAGCTTGACGACCAATTCAATCGTTTAATTGCTGTGTTCAATCCCAACGGAGGAAACCAAAAAGAAAGGAGAGAAAAAAAAAAAAAGATGACGCATGCGTAATGGGGGATGTGAGTCGCTGTCCCTCAATCCGGTGCTGAAACCAAAAGCACGGGGCAACAAAGAAGGTGCCAACTCTTATGAAGATTTTTTTTTTTTTCGGGGGAGAAGGGGGAAAAGACATTTTTAAAAAAGGACATGTTTGCATTGCCTCCTGACTGTAATACTTCAAATGATGATGGTGTCTGTATTTAAGTGGTTATTGTCCTGTTTGTGTTGGTGTGTCCTGTTTGAGGCGCAGCATTAAAAAAAAAATGTTTAGGTCGACTTTGTGAAGTTAGACACTAACACTGGATAAAATAATATTCAGCACTTGAAACCGTTTTGTGGCCTGTGATGTTTTTACTTTGCTGTAAATATTTAAAAGTTATAACTATTTAGTTGTAACTAAGAGAATAAAGACATATAGCTCAGATATAACACTACCAGCTGCAGTCATGCCAGCTTTTGTATACAAATCTTCGCAAATTATAGCACTGCCCTTCTTGAAAGTTTTATCACTATAAAGACTAATTTCAACAGATTTCAGATTTAAGAATTCTAAATGAAAACTCAGGACAGTTTATATAAACTAAGTAGCCACAGGCTTCTAACATCTTTGTAATGGGAATATCAGTTTATGTATTTATTGAGTAATAAATCTAAAATAGCTTTAGTAAGTTGTCACTCGTGTTTACTTTGACATTACTGGACATTTCTAACAGCTGCTTGCAGTATCTGGTGTGCGATGCTATGCAAGTCACGCTCAAATTTAACAAATATACTTATGCATGTGGACATTTCATCTATTTTATTGGAAAACCTTCAAAATAAACAAAAATGGCACAGCAGTATACAAATCTCAAAATGCATATAGCCTGTAGAAATACTGCAGTTCCCTCTGTGTAAATTACTTCTTTCGTTCTAGAAAATCATTGTGATGAGTTGGCATGTAGTGGCTGATATACACACATGCTTCCTTTTTGTAGAGAGAGGATCAAAGTGTGATTTGAAAGTCAAGGCCCATCAAGTGTGTATGTGTGTGTGTTTAGTTGCAACATGCCAAAATTGAATATACAATGGAAAAAATGCTGTGGGTCTTTACAGAAGCTTTGTATACATAGAACGTTCATTCAATGATACTATATAAATGAATATATTCAAGACATAGCTAATGATAAATACATAATATATCCATGTTAGTGGCATTTCCAGACATAAAGAGAAATTACTATAAATTACTTTCAACCACAGTTATGTGTCGAACATTCTTGACTCCAATTAGAGTGAAAACAAACACAGATGAGGGTCACTAATTAAACTAAAAGAGGCAGTGAAGAATATTATTTGGCGGGCAGGGGAGGGGGGAGGGGGGGTTGTCACTGAATGTTTATTATCTGAGAGAAACCTGGAGCAGTGAAGAGAGCTTTGGGTTGTTGGGCCGACCCAGACCAGGCCAAGCAGAGCCTTCTTTACTTTCAAGCTTGTCTGATTTTGGATGGGGTGTAGTTCTTGTCCACAGACTCGTCCTGTAGAAACATGTGCAGGCATCGTTCATTCTGGGCTAGAGGATGACCGGCCACTCTGAAATACACACGGGGAAAAGGCAGTTTTGAATAACTGTTCTAAAGGCTATGTGGCATCGAGACAAAAACATAAAGGTATCTTAAGTTTGGACACAAAGATGTAAACGGACAGACAGAAGGATCAGAGATTGGAAAAAAAAAAACTAAAGGTAAGAAATCTGGGAAGATTTATCCTGAATCTGGGAATCATGAGTTCAGAAGACATCAGTTAACATTTTAATTGTTTACATGGGAACATTGAAGATTTCCCAACAATGTGTAAGTTTAATACCTGACAAAGAACTGAAACATGATTAAAAATGTCAAGAAATATTTTTAAAAAGTGACATTATAGTAGTTTGGTCTCAGATGAATGCAAACTTTACTGGGATAACTAAAGCCTAAACAATAAAATGGTGATTGCAAACATTTTCTAGTGTTTCAATCCTGTAAGACACTATAAACATACTAAACTCATGTTGCTAAGATACTTTTTCTTAATAAATGTCAGTGTCATCCTATTGAAGAAAAAATATATTATCTATATATCTATATAATATATAAAATCTTAAAATATCCTTTAAAAAGATTAAAAAAATATGTATTTAAGATTTCTTTAATCTCATTGAACATATTTGTAGCAAGTATTAACTATATCATGAAGTTTCAATAGAATATTGTATTTACAGTTACTGTGCACAACATTCACATAGCTAGTTTTATGATAACTGAAAACAATGCAACAATTTTACCATTATCCACAATTATGTTTAAATTTTTTTCCAGTTGTGAGCAGAGTTCTTTTGCAATGCATTGTGGGAGATCAGCCTCTCTCAAACAGCAAATTTAAATATCAACAGTAATCAAGAGATTGAATTATCCACCAAAGGTGTACTGACCATGAACCACAATGTTCCCAGCTGGAGTCCAGATGGGGACCTTTGTTAGATGTCATCCATGTCATTTCTCTATTGCTCTCTTTCTCCTCATTTCCCATCATCCCTCTACTGTCACCATAATAAAAAAACACTAAATACTTAAATAACTCTGGGTTATAATGCTACAGATTTGTCAGATATGTCAATATGCATACTGACCGTTTAGAGTATACTGTATTTTGCAAGTTTGCAATACTAGAATTAGTATGTAGTGGGAGTTTAGGAAATGTTTAGGTACATGTTTTTGAATCTTTAAGGCTTGTAGCCGTCGTTATCAACAGTGGTCGACAACAACCAGCAACAACAACATGTCGATCTATAAAGCCACTTTACTTAAGCTGCATAGTAACTGTTCATCATATCAAAAATTTTCACACTCCTTTGATAAAATACCAATAAAAAAAACTAGTTGTCATATATATATATATATTTGTCAAATGCTTAGCTGTATGGTTGTACTTACAAGCTCTTACAAGTAATGATTTTTCTTCTCACCTCCAAGCCATAAAAAAATACACAAGTGTCAATTAAAATCATCAATAACCAGTAAATGAACAACATTTCTTACAACTCCTTGTACCATATGAAATCACAGCTTGCGGTACAGGTGAAAGAAATAAAGCAGGACTTTATCTCAAGCAATATTGAGTATAGACATATTTATTACTACATCTAGAAAATGTTCTCTGCTGAAGCCGTTCTGACATGAGGCTTTTCCTGAATGTCCCTTCAGATGATGTATGAGAGCTAAATGAGAATCAGTCAGTGCACCTGAGACCGGTAAATGAACAGTAAATTTTACAGAACAGATAAACAAGATGACATTGCATGCATCTTAACCTCTAACGGGAAATATTTGGGTCAAATTATGTTGCCCAGGGAAGGCTTTCACAGGTCACATAACAGTCAGAAAGATCAAGTTAGTCCCCAGCAAATCCTTTTTTTAATAGTTTTTAAAAATGCTGACATCGAGGATGAGGTGTACCAGAAGCATCTTAAATTCTCTAGGCCTTTTTTTTTTTTTTTTTTTTTAAAAAGGAGAGGATCTAAGCTGTCCTCCTTTACCTGAAGCATAAATTATGTTTGACTACAAAAAACTGATAGTTCCCTCTTCTCCTCCTCACTTGTTTCGCAGCGACAATCATGTTTACCATTCAAAAAGATTTCCTCTTCACAATGCTCTCAATCACACATTAAACAATGCTGCCAGCCACATCGTCCAGTATTAAGTCTGAACAATTATATGATCAACAGCAGTGTTTCATTCATAGGAAGCAAAGGGGGGGGGGGATCTTAATTACCAACACATTCTCATCGTCTTTAAAAAACATATTTATGGATTTTAATTTTCTCAACTGTCTTTGCACACTTAATATTCAAACAGGAAACATTGATGCATTTGCACATGAAACAAAGATAATGGCCAAGTCTGCAATCAAAGCAAATAATTACAATCGCACTGTAACTTTTATTGTTCCGCAGCTGAAAATGAGGACATGCTGGATCAAAAATAAGCAGAGGTGCACACACCATCCCATGGAACCACGCGCTGTAATTTGAGCTGCAATTATCATAAATTACACATCAACAATAAAACAAATGTAGGAAAAATTATGTTGTGGGGGTGCACACTTGAGTCCTCTTTGGTTGTTCTTGTCTTTTGCAAGGTAATTATAAAAAGAGAATTAAGGAGGATAGTTAGAAAAAGACCTGCCTGTTTCTGTGAGTTCAGTGTGTTAACAATATGAAGAGAAGTGAAAAAGTTGAATCTACTTATTGCACAAAGTGTTTTATTGTTCTTGAGAATTAAAATACTGGAAGCGCTTGCAGCCAAAGAAGAACAACATGGGAAAGAATAAATAGTTTTATCNCATTGTTCTTGAGAATTAAAATACTGGAAGCGCTTGTAGCCAAAGAAGAACAACATGGGAAAGAATAAATAGTTTTATCTCCACTGTCAAACAGTGGAAGATTTCCTAGAGCTTACTTGTTGAGAAACTGCTCCAGACCCTGTCGCCGTTCCTCAATGAAAGAGTCATCAAATATCCCATCATCCCCTCTGAACGGAAGCTGTCGGAAAAGAGCTTTTCCTGGGAGAGGTGGGACAACCACCTGTGACAAAAGAGCAGCCACAGAAAGTCATACAGCAGTTAAATGAGCATCAAAAGAGGATTTAGTGTTTACAATGAAGACAAATTAAACTAAAGTCCTGTTCATGTACAATATGACAGTTTTATTAAGTTAAATATATGGAAGTGCAGATGAACGTGTTTAATGTTGTGCTTGACGCCAAGAGCTGGAGTGTCTTTTTATGGAGTTCACCCTCAATGGCTCACCTTGCTCTCCCTCTCCAGCTCTGCTCTGAGCCACTCAAAGTCGCTGTACCGCCTCCGTACACAAGACTCCTTCAGCTTGAAGATGGGTAGGTTGGTCTATGGACAAACACACACACACATACACAGGTGGCAAACTGTTACAGGTGTCACATGCAAGAAATGCCTTGATTTCTGAGGTATAGTCCGTATTATTATAGAGGTTACAAAAATGGAATAATCATATGTCAAGAAAAAAAAAGTGTCTTCTTTCTTTTTTGGGGGGGGACTTCATATAGGTAATGATGTCAAAAAGTGAAGCTCAGAAAGAAGTGCAAGTGATAATGGCCAATAACGTGGCCCAATATTGTAAAATAATGGATGCTTATGTATTAAGAATCAATTACATACAAGGTTGACTGGAAATCATATTTGCAAACACATACAAACAACCAACCAAAGGTAAATCCAGTAACCTACTTCCTGTGAAAATAGTATGAATTGCAAAGAAATTGTTACTGGAAAGCAGATGAGAGTGCAGACTTAAGTGAACCTTTTCTTTGTTTTGGATATATATATATATATATATATATATATATATATATATATANCTTCAAATTGAACTGGACTGAATAGGAAAATTGAAACTGGCCTCCAAGCAAAAAAGAAAAAAAGTTCGCTTGTGTTTTGCTCACCAAGGTCTGCCGCACTCAGAATGTTTGGCCATTTTTTCGTGTGCGCCAATACACAGATGTGAGCATAATTCTAAGTTGCTGTTGACAAGCACTTGAGAGTGAATTTCGTATTAAAAGAAGAGATGTTTCGACATTGACAGAACACTGAAGCAAACAGCACATTACAACACAATGCCAAACCTCTTCACTAGTCCTGACAGCACATGGCCATCCCATGACAATGTACAAAGAAGGAGGGAATGAATGAGCATTTCATTGGTGGGCCACATTCACAGAAGGTCAGAATTCATGGAAGACGGCATCACAAGAGCAAAGCAATTGAGCAAGTAGGTGAATACAGTGTGAGCAGCAGACTGATCGAAGAGTAGACAATTATGACTGTGTTCAGTAAAGGGGATGTAAAGTTAACTAGAAGGCTGAGTAAATGGCTGAACAAAGCGGCAAAGAGGAGGAGGGGAGGTGTAGTCATAAAGGAAAGCAGAAAAAACTGAGGTTGGGAGCTTCATCTACTGTTTATGATTAACTGAGGAGGGGGTAGAGCGGGAGAAGTCTTTTCGTCCTCATGGTCTCTCCCTTTCAGTATTTTGCCTCTATATTTCCCTTGCTGTGTGATAATAAGTCTGATTTTCTGCCCTTGAGACACCTCCTCTTGTGCTGCTTCAATGGAGGAAGCACAGGCGTTGGTTTTCTTCCCTCTTTGCTCAGTTGTCTCTCTTCAGTTTTCAAAAATTAAGGATGCCAGTCAGATTTGGAAGGATTGTGCCCATATTACTTCCAATTAATAATCTGTGCATACTGAACGACATATACACTGACACTGATAGATCTGTACATCAGTTGATTATTAAGACTTGAATTACATCATGATATATTGTAAATGTACAATAACCGTAGTGGAGTAGTATTTTTTTTATTATCACTTAGACTTCCTGTGAGTCATTTCTTCAAGTTTTTTTTATTTTATATAAGATAAATTTGCTAACATTATTTAGTTAAGGTGTTTAGGTGACTTGTAGGATTTTAGAAGTTGTGTGATAGTTTGTGTGACCTGATTATAAAATCTGTCACAGCACTATGCCTTATACCTCCAGCGTTAACGCTGTTTCACCAGCATCGTACCAGTTCTGTTCTTGTTTAATCACCATTAGCCTTGAAGTTCTTCTTTTTTAACAAACCAACCATTTTGTATGCAGTTCTTTCTGTGGCCTTTGTGGGGCATACACTTTCAAAACAAGAAAAGAAACTCATTTTTTAAGATTTATGGCAGCCATGGCCCTGTTCAGTAAAGTCACACTCACTCTGATTAGGATATTAATACAGGTAATACTAACCTGCGTGAGATAACAATTGCAACAGTATGAGTATCGCCTTATAATCAAATGAGGTCATATAAACACCCCGAGTCTCTGCCACTCCCTCTTTCCCACTGAGTTTTTATCTGACTCACCCGCCTTGAAATCTTTCCTTTCCCACTTATTTCAAGTTCTCTCCAGGTGAAGTTGTCAATGAGCCCCTCACTCCTCCTCTTTCCCAGGTCACAGGAGAAGTGGATTATCTTAGCTTTATCGCCCCAGTGCCCTAGTATTAACTCCACTCTCCTCTCACCGTGGTCTGTCCCCGCTGCGTCATGTTACCTCACAGCATGGAGCGCCGCAAAGTTAATCCCCACCACAACAGATCACAGTTACAGGTAATCTGCCACTGCCGTGACTCTAATCCCATCATGTGCACACAGAAATCACTTAACCACGCGCGAGCACACACTGACGTACATCAAGTATGCATGCACAGGTGTTAAATATACAGATTTGACCAGTCACACAGTTAACAATGTAAATATAATAGCCCGAATCATTCAAAGCCTGTTTGTACACATACTGCTCACATCAAGACAATGAAGCTTGCAGTGAGAGTGTAAGGGAAGAAAGTCACCTGGCCTTTCAATCCTCTCACCCTCTCAAACCCTGTGATTAAGAGATTGGCCTCGCAGGACAAGGGGAGGAACGAAAATGACAGAAGTGAAAAATGAGAGGTCCCACTCACACACACACACACAGAAAGAGGCGGTGTGTGAGAGCTCTCTCGAGTCAAAGATCAGGTTTCTGGGGCCTCTGTTCTCTTCACGGCTGGTTAGAGGTTAGGGCTGGGTGTCTCAACTTACTGGCCCTTGCAATGATTGGGACATGGGACCGGCCCACACCTAGCCAAGTCTTAGCATTTCATTAATTGTCTAAAAAGGCACACTTTGCTCCTGACAGAATAAAGGATAAGAGAGAAAGGAAAGGAAGGTGAATGAAACTAAAGTTCACAGAGGTGGACTTGGGTTGGGGGGGGGGGGGGAGGGGGGGGCATAAAACTCCAAACCTAGAGACACATAAGCACACATATGAGGGATTAATGGATATATTAAGAGCAGGTATACCAGAGAGAATACTGTATTTTTTAAAAAGAAAGAGCATAAAGCTAGATGTACCTTCTTCAAAGTAGACCTACTAGCTTCACTTTCCATTATAAGTGTGCGAGGTGCAATCTACGCTCCATAGGAAGAGCATGTAATTCATAATGTACGGGACACAATACCTTAGGCTCATTGAAAATGGGTTGAAAAGAGGCAGACCCCTTAAAAACAGCGAGACAGAGAAAGAGGGAGAGAGGGGACAAAGATCACTCATCTCCTGAGAGAATAGTTCAAGGGCACCATGCATTAGCTTTTAGCAGGATGGATTAAGTCAAGTTTGAGAGTGTGCATCCTAAACCTCCCCCATGCCCCCTTCTTACCCCTCCCATATACTCCCTTCTCAGAATAATAGCATTAAAAATTGCAACATAATACCATCTAGTTGCATCATATTCCAAAATGGGAAAAAAAAAAGACAGGGAACAAAAGCTTTGGGTTATGGGTCTTTTGCTCTCGCCTCTCCATGTACTCTCTCACTCGTTCCCTCGCTTGCCGGCCCCTGCGGCCTGACAGCCTACCCTCTCTCCGACTCGCCTAGCTGGCAAAAAGCTGCTTTGTTGCCATAGTATCAACTCCCACTTTTGATACTGTCATTTCAAGTAGGATATGGTAGCCTTGATACAATATGTTCCCTATTTCCATTAAAATAGTTGTCGAAGAGGATGCTGTAGACTTTGGATTACACTTGACTGTGCCTGACAAGCGCCCCCCCCCCACGTTCCTCCGCCTCCTCCTCCCACCACACACACATACACACTCCCCATCTCTCCCCATTTTATTAATGACCAAAGGCCCCCGCCCCGATGCCCAAATGGAAAAGAGAAAGAAAGAGAGAGGGAGAAGCTATGGGAGTAGAGAAGAGGAGGGGTAGAAGACTGAGTGAGAGTGAGAGACAGAGCTATAAGAGGCCTTTTATGTACTCCTATCCATAAACAAAGTGAGATCCCAAAGTTCGCTTCCCTGAATGTGCTCTCTGGATGAGATGGGAACCAACTAAAGACAAGAAATTTCAGTAATACCGAACACCCCCACCCCCCTCCCACCCCCATGCACCAACTCCAACCCGCTGTTTGCTGAGTTCCAAACAAATACGCTCTACTACTTGAGGGGATCCTCTCCAAACCAGCAACAACCAAAAGGATATTAAGGTGATATGATAGCACTGAGCTACAACACTGTCCATTAGGAACATGAAAAACATGTACAGAAGCAGAATATAGAGGGAAAAAAAATAATAATTAACAAACCTTCTGGCTTCCATAAGGCATCTATAGGTTCCTTCGGGTTTCAACTACACTTAAAACAAAGGGGGTTTAGATGAGAATAAACATCAACTCTCGACATTACAAGTCCGCTCAGGCAAAATGAGATATCCGCCTTCATTCAATACGAACTTAACTTTCACCTCTTGACTGAAAGAGGTAGATTGATCCCATTGATTTTGAATACAATTCTAAGCCAAAGTGTCAACAAGTGACTATACATCCTGTCTCGCAGCCGGTGATGCAACCACTTGGCTTCTCACACGATAATCCAATTCTTATTAATACGATTGTTTCACCGTTACCTATGGGAACATTCAGACAGATGAAAAAGCTGGCACCTGAGTCTGGGTTAACTTATGTCAGGATTTACTATATAATTTTATAATGAGAATTAAAGTCTTGCTGGGCTTTACGGTCAACCATTCATTCATCATATATAGTCATCACAAGGAGTATAGTAACTGAACTATGAAGTAGGCAACTGGCTGCACACAGCTGGGAGTGAAATGGGATAAGTGGGCAACACGGTGAAGGCTGGTGAGGGGGTGGCTTTCTGCCCTCCCATGGGTTGGGGACGGAGGGGGGTGGTAGTGAGGGGATAAGGATGGGGAGTGAACGCTCCAGCCTCCCCCACACCCTGGCCTGTTTCATTCTTCTCTTCTCTCAATGAGGGGATTAAGCAGACTCTCTCAGTGCGGCCACAAGGGCTCTCTCCTGATTTCGGGTGGAAAACGGTGGACAGTGAGAACAGGAGACAGGAGAATGAGCTATAAACTAAAACTGAATAATTAGATAATAAAAATTAAAGCAGTTCTAAATATCATATGCAATATGGAGACAAAAAAAAAAAAAAGCAAAAAAGCAAAGCAAATGCTATGCATTCCAGGCCGAGGCATTGTGGCTAACACTCTTAACATGCTGGAGATGGAGTAAAATGCTTCTAAAGAAAGCTGAAGAAAGGAGAAGGAGAGTAGCAAAGCAAAGTTGACACCACGTTTGTTGAGAAGTGAGGGATGCGCCGCTTCTTCTGTGGTCTCATGCAAAACAGGGTCACACAGGGCTATGAGGTGCACAATAATGCTGATTACACGCATATGCTAATTATTACACGCTAATCAAGTACAGTAGCCCTAAATTCAACGATAATGCCTGGAGACGGCTTCCTTTGCCTAGCCCTTTCTTTAAGGTAAAGAGAAACTATAAATACTTTAGGGCTGTTAACCAATCTAAATGCTCCAGGCCACTAACTACAGGGGTGTCAGTCAACTGAAATGACAATTCAGAGATAAGAGACCAGGTAATCAGATAAGCCTGGTGACTGCATGACAATTTCAGACCCTTAGCACAGCCTGCACATTACAAGACTGAGTGAGAGTTCATACAAAATTGTGTGGTGACAGACGTCATGAGAAATTACATATTACATTACTTTTGAAAAAAAATTGTGTCACATCCTGAAATTAATGCCATCTTTAAGACATCATTCAAACTTTATCTGATTTTTTGTGGTTCTCTATTGTACACTAACCCATATCACTGTGCTGCCAGGTGTATATATTGGATCAATATATTTATTGTTAAACATTTCAATAATGTCTAATTAAAGTTTGACAGTTCGTTAACTAGACTGTTCAGTGAGTAACTTTCAACTTTGGAGTTTTTTTAGTTGTTATGGAACTGGAGATGCTTTATCACTCCATTATTCTGAACACCACAAAGACATGAACAGCTTGTACTGTACATCTAACAATGACCATGATGACTGGGCAAACTCCACTTGCTGGTGAAGACTATGTGATAAGTTCAAAATCTATATAATAAGCAAGTAATTGAACTTTGACTTGTGATTTTTGTTATTATTATGTGGTAATTAACTGAAGCACAGTACTGGTAGTACTCAAAAGCCATCTATAATGCCAATTAGGCCTTAACTTTGGAGTGTCTGTGACTGATGAATCAGCATATAAGTTTTGCAATGGCAAGGACTGTGTAACCGCTACTCCCCTCACTGCAATGATTACTCAATACTGGCAAATGTCTGGACAGTTTGAACCAACAGTCTAACATTTTGCATGTCACATGTATTTAGGTTACATGATAAAATATGCAAACTGTTCAGACTGCTTAGTTTTTGTTTTTCAGGTAGTTCACCAATGAATTGCAAGAGCCTCTCTGAAAAGGAAGTCACTTGTTCTCCAATGGAGTAGGAGGAAGGAAATATGTCTGTGTGTGTGTGTGTGTGTGTAAGGGAGGGGGAGGAGAAGCTGGAGAGGATGAGGAGCATGCTGCATCCTGTCTACATTTCCAGAGAAGCCAAACTTGCTGAGTTTTGTTCCTCTTTGACCTGATGCTAACAATAATTTGACAATACAGCTAACCTACCCACTACAGTAACATTATTATCTTTAGTATATGAAAATAGATATTTGAATTAGATACAATCCTACTCCTCACGTTAGTTTGGTTATTCAGTGTGACCAATGCTGTTATCTATTTTCTCTAGTAAGAAAACGGGGTGTGGCTGAAAGCTCAACTCTGAGCTGTTCAGAAAGACTTTTTTGAGGGTTTATTTAGTGATGGTTTGTTGCAGATTGACGTCTCCTTACAGATATTACATAATCCCATATGTAGTTGCTGCTCTTGTCTGAACTGGTGAAACAGCTGCACTGTCACAAGGCTAATGTAAACAAATTCCTCTCTAGGAAGAACATGCCTGTCAACGTTTAACAAAACATTTGTCGTTGACATACAGTACTCAGGTTCATAAAAACAATAGATAACGCATTAATTTAAATTTAACCAGAAAGATTTTTGGCTTAATCTCGGCAAATAACTCGTGAATTTAATTTCAGACAGCTAAATAGTGTTGGGTTAGCTTGGGTATGACGACCGTCGGCTGGCTAATTTGTTTGGTGAAAAGCGCTTGGTTCCCAGTACATAGTCACTCACACTGTTAAATATCGAGTATGTGATTATATACACATCCTTCTGACTGCTGTAATGCTGATGTCAAGAGGTCCTATCTTCCTCTAAGCACAGAAAAGACGTTAGCTAACGCCAGGTCTCTAGCTTGAAAGCTAACGTCATTAGCATTTGATACTTCAGTGCTCACCTTCAGTCTGACTTCATACGTGGTATATCTGCCCCTGCCAACCCCGATGGTCTCAGGGTTGCTCACATCAATCTCTAGAAAATTACTCGGGGGTCCATAAGCGTCGTTTAGGTTCTGAGGCTTGGTAAAAAGCCTTCTTGTGTCAGCTATGGTATCAGCCATTTCTCCCTGTCCTTCTGGCAGCTAGTGTCAAATTAGCCAGAATACACATATAAGCTTTCCGGTGATGACCTTCGAAATAAAAGATTTGACGAACGATTTGTCTGCATTTTACAAAATGTCACACAGTTTTAGTATAGTATTCAGTAAAAATATATAGCAACAACATTGCATACAAATTAAATAACGTATATACATGACTTTGAGTTTTACACACATAGAAAAAGTCAAATTATAACCTTTATGTTCAAGGCCAATCTCTCCAGTTCCGGTGTTGTTCCGTCCCTTTTTGTCGCAAGCTTGAAAACTGCGAGCGGGACTTCCGATCAGCTGAGGTTCAGCTGACACTGTCCGCTGGCCACCTGCTGCTCGGTTTGTTTACAACCCGCCAGCGGCCACTTTACTCGCGTTATAAGACCACAGACATGATTGTATTCATTTTATTTGCGATTATCGAGTACAGTCAAACTTAATGGACTAAAGGAAACTGCTGCAAAATATAAGAAGCTATGTGATCTGACCAATCCTAAAATGCTCAAAGTTTAATACACAAATTATATTTAATTCGAAAAAGCTGTATTTGCAAAGCCATAAGTGCAGTAGGCTATTTTATAGTAGGCTTCTGATATAGTCATACTTGAAACAGTAAAAAAAATAAAACAAAAAAAATAAATAACAAAAAACGGGGAGACACTATTTTTGTTGTTGTTTACAATCTTATATAATGAAGCGATTTTGTTATGCTATAAAATACATTAAGAAAAATCTAACAGCATCACGTCCATACTTTAGTCACGCGACTTGTTTGTCATATGAGTTTCAATAAAGTTGTGCTATTTTGAAACATCATGGCGGCTTGCCCGCTGTTGCCAGCATGGTTTCCCGCAGCTGTCAGATGCTCAATAACATTTTTACGTAAAGACACTGTTCTGACGTCAAAGAAGATCAGCTATCTCGCATCTAGCAACACCGTAAAAGGTGAGAGTCTTTTTATCAATTGCCGCTGCATAAGGTTTATTGTTTTACAGTCTGTCTCAGATGCACGCTTGTTAACTTTGAACATTTGTTTAAGTTACAATAGCCGGTGGTATAGTACTGTAACATATAACTTACCTTTTCTTTCCAAACATTGTTTCTTTACATCTAACATAATGTCTGCTTTATTGTTTTGTTGCACTGGGTCAAGACTAATTCTGGATATTTCTTGTGTAGTGCTTCAAGGTTACACCACCTGGAGGACACACAGTTCATCTGCATCATCCGGCTCCTCTGAGCCTCCAGCTGCAGACTTTTGTCCCTTCAGTGAAAGTGTTGGACATTACAATCGCCTTGTTCAGTGTGGCTCCCTGAGAGAGGATGCTCAGCAGCGACATGTGCTGCAGCAGCTGGTTCACCTGCAGCAGACACTGAGCGACTACAGCAACAATATCTATTTGATCCCACCTCCACCCACACTAAACTCAAAAGATGAGAAAGTTAAAGACTCCTGCATTACAACAGCTGAAAATAAAGTTGTTGCACCTGCTGAAAAGGTAAAATAGCTGCTAAAATAACATTATGTATGCTCATCCACAAAATACTTCACTGCAGTACAATTTCCCCATGTTGAATTATCTATGTACTGAACATTGATAGCTTTTAAAGGCTAAAAACAACAGACATGAGCCCAAAAGAGCATGGAAAAGGGTTTTTATTACCATTATCATTCTTCCTGTTCACACTGAATATTAGAAGATTCCTTTATAATGCACTTAAAATGTAAGTGATGGGAGCCAGAATCCACCCTGTGCAAAAATGTATTTAAATGTTTTTTGATGCCAATATGAAGCTTCGGCCATCCAAATGAGTCAAATCAAATAGATGTCTTTCAGCGTTAGTCTTTTTAGTGCCAAAGTTCTTCTTTTTGTTATTATACTTCCATGAGAGCCCAACAGGGAAATACTATATGAGGAAACACAAACAGGGAATCTGATCTTCAAAATACTGTAAATGTGCCAGATACATACATAATATGACTAGCTCTCATAACTCTCTGAATTTTTGTTTTGTTTTTTGCTTTGACTCAAATGAACCCAAACTCCAAATGACTCAAACTTATTGACTCATTGATGAATTGGCTAATCATTGCAGCTGTACTTGAAAACTCAATAATAAAAGCCAGTGAAAGGAAACTGAGTATTTCTAAAATCACCCCATCAATCACTCATTCGATGTTCTCAACACAAGTAACACTCAAACCTCAGTAAGAATATTAGTAAGGTTAAGATTGTTTATTTTATTTCTTTGCACAGTGGGAATTTTTGAGGGCTCTACAGGGAGCTAAAGTTTTTGCATTCAAATAAAATGTTGAAAAGTAAATACAGTTCATTTGGTAGAAACTAGGGAGTCATTTTGGATGCAGTTTAGGATGTGCACGACAGCACATACTTGTTTAAAGCCTTTCACAGTGCAGCATCTGGACTCCCAATCTGTCGTAAAGCTCCATTGACATCTAACATATGGAGGGACCTGACAGAGTCCACTACACTGTACTCCAGTTGTATCACTGATAGTGGCCGTGGGGCTCAGGTCAAAGGGAGGGTAGGGGTCTGGGAAGTGTATTGTGCATGATGTGAGTTTTGGAACAGCGTAATGTAGGGGGCTGTTGTTGTTTTTAGGTCAGGGGAGCTGACTGTCTAGTATTTGGTGGTGGGAGTTTTTTTGTTGGTTGGCTGGCACAGACACATAGGGTTAGGCAGAGATTTTGGAAGGCAGCAGGGCAGACCTCCCGCTGGGCCCGTCCCGGCACCCCTCTCACTCTCTCACCGTCCCCATGCAGTAATGAGGGGATCCCCATTGTCTGGGCCATTCTTGTCCTTTTTGCTTTTGATTCAGTACTCTGACAAATACTTTGGTGTTAGGCTATCAACACCGCCACCCCCCTCCTTCTTCTTTTGCACCTATTTCTTGCTCTGTCTCTCACATACACACTGACTGGAGTACTTATGCAATTATTCTGGTTTGAATCAGGTCATACCACTGTCCTTTCGGTCTGTTCTCTCTGTGAAAGTACCGCCATTGTCCTCACTAACTGACCAAGTCTGTGAGGAGAGTACACTTGACTTAATATTGACCCAATGTGGCGTGGTTTTGCGGATGGTCGACTAACAATGGGCCATTGTTTGGTAGGAGCCACCCTCTTCAAGTCAGACCTGCATCATAGAGTCCTCCTGTACACTTTAGGTCTCCAACAGAACAGTTTCACCAGTTAAACCTAACTTACACTACCACAGTCACTCCATTAACCTCGAAAGTGAGAGGCATCTTTTAGTTGTCAGTAAACACTTTCATGTCAATTAGAAGTTTTCCTCAAGTCATTTAAAAGCCAAAATGGCTATGTCCTGCTTGTGAACTTTTCACTCATCTGCCAGTCTACATCTTCCACCAGGAGGTGAGATAAGGCCACAGAGCTCAGCTAGACGGAGTGCCTGAGCGACAGCCTTGTCCTTCTCCACTCTGCCGTGGCAGAATGGCTACCAGCCACCACTGACAATTACCCCACCATGCCAGGGGGAAGCTTGGGAAGTCAGGGAGAAGTCATACACTGTTATACCAGTGCAGACAGGAAAGGCTTGTTGCTCTTCCAGTATTTCACTCCAGTGCACGACAAGCAGGGATGGATGGAGGGAGGGAGGAGCGGGAAGAGAGCACAGAGACAGAGAGAATGGGTAACAAGTTTGTTTTTTCATTTAGTTTTCAATCGGCCATTGTCTGCTTTTATCAGAGTCAAGTGCTCCTTGTGCAGTGGACATGGAGTACTGTCGCCATGAAATAGTCACTAAATTAAATTTTAAGAGGACAATCCTTTCTGTTCATTGCTGAGTTAATTTCAAAGCTATTTGACATTGCCCATTTACAGAGATGGACAGTCCTCAACCACAGTCTTATTAAAACATCTCTAATTTGTCCCTCCATACACAAATATGCTCCAGGCTATCATTATGTGTCATGTTTAAACTGATGAGTTCACATAGCGTGGGCCCTCTAGATATTTGGCTTTACTCAATATTCTCAGCCTGGTCACACAGAAGACTTTTTTTTTTTTTTTTTTAAAGCAAGGACCTTTTGATGATCGGAGGCAGGCAGCACAATGACTTCCAGCAGCACCTCAATGCAACAGTACCGTATCACAATTAGCAGCGCTAAACAGGCTGCACAGACAAGTCCACTCCATCTCGTATGGAGCCTCATCCAGTCCTCTCCGTTTTGTCTGACAAATCCCCCTATTGTTCCTCTGATGATGCTTTTCTTTCGTGGGAACCCTGGCTTGTCTTGTTGATTAGATCCCCTTTGTCTTCCTCCCCTGCAGTGGGCTAGTCTGGAGAATGTGAAACCTCACACTGTAGTGGTGGCTTAATGCCTCAGCATACTTTGTTTATTAAATGATGATTCAGTCTTATATGATAATGTATGTAATGGAGTTTATTTAGGTCACCAACTATTCAGCTCTTGTGCTTTTAATAAGGAATTAATATATGCATGCATGCTTTTAGAAGACCCTGTTGATTTATGAATAACTGTGGTGCATTTTATTTTCACTATCATTATCATATTGTTTAAGATGACAAGCAGCTGGTAAAAGATTTGAGATGAAACAAACATCCTACAGTCATTTCCTAATCTTTCCCTTTTTCCCTCTAAAAGGAGGGTCCCGCTCCTCCTCCTCCTCCACCACCACCACCCAAAGGCTTCTATATTTACGGAGATGTTGGTAAGATAAACACACATAAGAGGTGTTTTTTTTATCACAGAAATACACATGAATATAGTATTTTATGTGGTGCTAA
>JANJYP010065873.1:0-11005 GCA_024605115.1 Rastrelliger brachysoma
TATTTATCAGTTATTTCCAAATTTTACTGTTTTGCTCATTGCATTTCATCAAGAATGCGAACTGTCTGATTGTCTATTATCAAAGTCTTTGATACCCTTTAGTTTCTTTATGCTCCTGGCTAATGTAGCAACAGTTGTGGGAGTCACTGGAGTCACTTGGGGTCAGGTGTAAATGATAGTTAATGGTTTGCATACACTAGATTCCTTTCCTTGTGTTTGGACATGTGGTCTTTTGAGGGGACCAGCTTCTGTCTTAAGACAGAACCAGTGGATTGAATGATAAGGGACACTCTTTCGAAGACAATGAACACACATAGTTAGTATAAGGAGGACAGAAGGTTTGAAAGAGGAGAAAAGGAGGTTATTTATGTCTGAAAGAGACAAACCATGCCTCAACATCCCCCACCCACAATGCTATCTGTTCATCCCTTCTCCGTAGACAAACATACATTCACACTTAGCCTGGTGACAATTCTAATAACTCATGTACACCTGACTGACTCTATTGAAGTTACAGTAGCCAGGAGCACTAAAAAAAACAATTGGAGTCAATGATCTGAAAAAGCAACCCCACAGAAATTAAATACAGTAGCTTGGACTCCAAAACCGAACTGGTTTCAGGAAAGGGTGAGTCACCATGAACAACATTTGATTATCAAAAGACATTCCTGGAAACTTATAAAAACAAAAAAAAGTAATAACCATGGCAGTATTGCTTGAGTTGAAAAAGCATTTACTGTAAGAAGGTATGACACAGAATACTGGACACTAACCTCAAACACCTGACATCTGCCCAAACATCATCTTAAGCTTTATCGAAAATCACCAAATAAAAGTCACCATGAGGTCGAGCACTGCTGCCAGTCTTACTCTAAATATCCTGAACTAGAACTAGAACGAACTTACGAACTTAACATAGAAATCAATCAATAGAAAAGCGGTCAAACATGTGGAGAAACAGAACGACTGCAGAAACACAACGCGTCCTCGTCGACTTAACACGATACAACCACCATATCAAAGTCAGCAAAGAAGCGACGTTCCTCGGTGTAGCAATCCACAACAACACGACTCAGACAAAACACATCAATAACCTGGAACAAAAAGGCGAAAAAAAACACTCAACCATCACAAAAGTCCTCTGTGGATAACTCTATGGTTATCAAAGTCTACCTGTCCTACATCCGACCACTCTTTTTTAATACTCTGTCCCCCACCTGGATCACCATTTCTGACAACTACAGCTACAACGCCGGCAAACAATGCAGAACAAAGCACTGGAAAAATGGTACACAAGCATCAGGAATCATTACATACGCGCTGTAACAGGCTTCCAAACTGGAAGACAAAGACATCAAGCAAAGGAGCTGAAATACATGAGGACAGCGACAAATAAAACTGAGTAACCAAACCTGAACAGAACACTATTCCAGTACTGCCCACATCACACCATGTACACATACAAGCTTTTTCTTTTTTTAGGCCTCCTCAAACCTCCGGCTCCCTCCATCTCTCTCCTTCCGCCAGCGAAAACCAAATAAGACATAATTCCTCCTACTATGGATAGAAAAAAAAAAAAAAAGAGCATAAGCCTTGAGCTATACCTCCAGGCGAAAGATCTTCTAGAACTCAAGAAGCCCTTTTTCCTCTTCAAGTATGTACAGTACTAGCAAGTTCAGGTGCCCTCAATTCAACCCTCCTTGGATAACCATGACCTGGATAGCTGAAAATTTGACATCAGACATTTTTAGCAGCCACAACATGCATGGTGCAGAAGATAGAAAGGGGTTTGGAAACTGTGGGTAAATAAGCCGCTGATCACCGTGTTGAAGATGATGGAGAGAGAGTGGTGAAAAAAAAAAAAGCTTTAGTCTCTTGAGTTGAAGTGGCATTTATACAGAGTAGTGAGAGCAGCATCCAGCTTGCAGTGTAGCTGGCGGCAGCAGGGGAAGTACTGTATGCATCATCTGCATAACTTCTGAACACAAGTATAATCAGTGACGACAGCGCACAACAGTTACAATTCATAGTATATACTGTATAGACCGTATATGAATATAGAATTGTGCAGGGATGGTTCTACCTGCTAAATGCTTTACACCACTGCTGCCACCCTAGTTTTAGATCTAAAACTCAGATGTCCGAGTGCAAGCGAATGCAATAAAAAAAAAAAAATTAAAAAAAAGTGAAGCCACCTGCCGCTAGCTGCCCCTGTGGCGGGTACCGGCTCCGTTTTCTCCCAGGCAGCTCATCACACATTTGGGGATTTTTTTCAAAGCAAATATTTGATATATGTAACTGTTTGCAATTAAATCAGAATGAATACATATTACATATTTCTGCCACTCTTTAAAAGTTTCCATGCCACCACAAAGACTTGGTTACTAGATACCCTTAGATTGCTATTATTTGGCACCTGCTGAAAAATATTCCTGACTAAAAAAATATATATCTGGGTTTCTGGAGCAGCTGACTACAGAGCATTACATGACACTCATTTGGCAGACACTCTTTTTTTCCCTACACACACACACACACACACACACACACACACACACACACACACACACACACACACACACACACACANCATTTTTTGGTTTTTGATTTTACACATCAAAGTCCTTTTACAGGTGTTGGGTAGTATTACTGTATATGTTAAAATATGTCACTTGAATTATTGTCGGCTGAGTCTGAAGACGACGAGTTGGAAAAGGAAAAAAAAAAGTTTGGAGCGTACAGAATTAGAAAGAAGGGAGGTTACTGGCTCCTCATCTCTGAATGAAGCAGAGTTAGCATAAAACATCTGAGTCAATGCGTCAGGATTTGGAGGAAAAAAAGAGAATGTGTCTCTGGTTCTGCTGCATCAAATATGATTGACTTTTTTTTAACTGTGGAGTTTAGCAATTTTGTAGGGGTGCAACGTTAAATTGGTGGAATTCTCTTGTCAATAAATGTGGATAGATGAAGACAAGGATCGAACAAACAACCTTTCATCTCACGGCTTAACTCCTACCTGAATCTTTTATTTAATCTTTGAGTCTATTTTCTTTCATTTCACATGCATAACTACAAATGTTGGGTATTACAGTTTTGTTAATGAGCGCTATCATTGTATTTTTTCAATACATCGACATTGAAAAGGCTTATTCAAATCAGATCGTCTGTGAGAAGATCTGATCTTCTCACATCTCAGATCTGATCTTCTCACATCTCAGATCTGATCTTCTCACAGACTTTAAATGCATAATAAAAATGTAGCACTCCTAAAATCCTTAAGTTATTTCCTCAGGCTCTAATAATGTATCAGACATCACTTTATATATTTATTTTGCTTAGAGTAGAAAACCTTAGATGTGACCTTTGCTGTTACCTTTGAAACACTGCTTGTGCATTATCTACAGTGTTTAACTATTTAGCTCATGTTTCTTAGTGCTTGTCCTGAGGGAAGATTGGTAACCATAACAACTAGTCTCACATTGTGAGCTACAAGAAGATTACAGCCTGTGTGTACTGTATATGTGTGCATGTTTGAGTGTGTTTATGTGTGTTTTCTAAAACCAGACATTAAAAAAAGATTGCCATAAACACACACTTCGCGAGCTCCCACACACATCCTCGGACACACTCGCACTCACTCACTTACTCTCCCACGCTCAGTAAAACAAAGCATTTACCTCCCAGCATTGATGAGACCGATGTCTTGTCCAGAGCATATATCCTCCAGTATGAAGGCCTCATCACATGTCGACATGTTAATGTGGGTTAAATTGGGTTTGCACACATCCAGCCAGTAGGGGGTGTGCTGACCCGTGGACAGTTGAAGAATGTCGGTTATCAACGCCGTCACACACAGGCCAAAGATGTGGACGCCTGTGAAAAAATGACATACAATCAGTATGCACCTTATTCAGAATCTTGACCATTCATTTTTAACCATCATGCTACTAGTCTGTTTTATTGATATATTTCTGTTTCTGTGGTTCGTTGCAGTCACTAAAAACATGCACATAACAATCCTCTGTGGGCATGATGTATGTGTCCTCCCACCTATAAAGCGTACGGCCCTGCGAATGTAGGAGTTGAAATTACAGCCTGCGGCGTTGATGTTGGCTTCAGTCTGGGTGGCCGTTGACCTCCTGGATAAATAGCAGTAGAGAATGGCCTCTCCTATAAGAATCTAGACAAGGAGAAAAACCCGAGAAGAGAACGATTCAGATTTATGTCTCACTGATCAACTGGTGTTGAAGAGGCAGATGAAGTGATCTAGTTTAAATACGGGGATAACAGTGCACATTTTCAGAATAATAAAACATTATTCAGGTAATCTGGTTCAAGCGAACTTCAACAAGCCAATGTACAGGAATAAATACATTCCTGAACAAGTTGTTTACACACAGAAGAGTTTTTTATAGTTATTTGATTTTTTCAAGAAAGAGGAGATCAAATATACACAAGTGTGAAAGTCAAGGATATCACAATTCAGTAAAAGACTTTCCAAATATCCTATAATCCATAATTTGGTTACTTGTCATTTATCTTGAAATCAGTTAAGACCTGGCACCACAGAACCTGAAAGAACAGATGCCTGGTATAAAACCTCAGAAACACAAGCTCTAGTCAAGTGGGGCATGACTTCCTTAAACCCTACAAAGGCAGTCTTTGAAATAGTGTAGTTGTATATCTTTATACTTCAAAGGTAACCATCTGACCTGTTAAAACTGCTGTTTGCCAAATTGTGTTCTGGGGTTCAAACCCTGACAAACATGCCCTAAGCAATCTGTAGTTGTCTTCGGATATTTTTTTTGTGAATTGAATGAACAGTGAAAACAGAAAAAAACGGCTGGCAGACATCGATTTTCTTTCTGAACTAATTCAACTTTACAACACCTTTTAAAGGAATTGAAAACAGAGACATTACTGAGAGCAACTTCACTAAACAAATGGAAGGTAGTTTAAAAGACAACTAGTCAAGATGGTTACACTGGTGTCGGCTTATTCACATTAAATGTTAGTGTAGCATGCAAACAGCAGAGTGCTTTCACTTGTTCACTTGTTCCTCTCTCCTGCTGCATTATAGACACATTTTAAAAACAGCAACGAGTAGGAGTCCACTTCTGGCTGTGGGAGGACGGCTTTCCCATAGACATACTGTAGGATTTACTACACACACTCAACTTCCACTTCATTAGGTATACCTGCGCAATCTAATGCAATCCAGTACAACAGTTCTCATATAAATTCTACTTTTATGAAGCTTTGCATTGACATTGTCAGAAAGGTGATAATTCTACTTTATGTTTATTATGGAAGTCGTAGTGGGTGGCTGTGGTATATTGGAGTGCCCCCCCCTTTATTTATGTTAAAAGAACAGATAAAATAGTAGGGACATTATTCAATGTAATGCACTTCAGTACATCACCATCACCCACTACTTAATACAAAGCTACACCAGAGGAGGATCATTGTTACATGGTTCATTTATGGTAAAGGACATTCACAAGACCTAAGTAGCATCTGTAACCTGGTGTCAACTGGTGTACCTACTATTTTTTTTTTTTTTTTCATAAAAATACGATTATATACAGGAAAATAAATCTGAACTAAAATGAGGGGGGAAAAATACGATCCACGTTTACATTACAACATCATGGTCTATAACAAATTTTACATCATTTATCAAAACTTTATCAAAAAAATTGGTTGTTTTTAAAATATATCCTGCTCAATGAAGACTTTTTTTATTTAAATGAAGAAATACTCTATTTTCTTCTTTTGTTTTGTTTTTTAATGAAATAATCATTTTGTATAAGTCCACTTAAATACACTGTAGATGGATAAAATATTTAATATTGATCATTCTTTTGTGGTTACACCATTTGACATATTGCCAACCCTTATTTGTCACTGACCCACATATAATCACAGCTATGTCAATGAGCATGTTACCTGCAAAGAGACACAGAGGTTTACTTACAGTGGCGGTGGGAGCAGCGAACGCCAGGCTGAAAAGCAGAGGCAGTGGACAGACTTCCTGTCTGGGCAGGATGTAGGGTAGAGATAGACTGCGATCATTACAACTGTAGCCAGAGTGCACCGGTTGGAAAATATCAGTCAGCTCCAAGAAATAAAGACTGACAACAGAGGAGGCCAGGATAGGGAGCTAGAGAGAGACAACAACACAAATGAATTAGAAAATAGTTCAGAAAGTATAGTGTTCATCAAACTATAATGCTACTACATGAAAACATTAAGGGACTGTACTTATTTAGAGCTTTTCTAGTAGAATGAATGAATGAATGAATGAATGAATGAATGGTTTAATACAAAGAGGAAAAAACATAAGATTTACTCTAAATTACTCTAACATTCGTTTACACACTCATACACTATTGGTGCAGCAATTCTGGGTTAATTCTGGGCATCTTAACTCGCTCTACCTCCTGAACCACAACCTGAAAATTACAAGGTAGAATTTGTGCTAACACAATGATGTCTTAATATGTATAATTTAAACATGTCTCTGAAAAAGGATGGGTGTTCAGCACCGCTACTAAATTGGTACTAGTTTCTGAATGTCCTACTATTACTGACCATGTAAGGATATTACTGTTAGAGATTTTTTTATTATCAGCATTAATCATTAGCATGTGGGTCACACCAAAATCTGACTGAAAGTGTCTCTAGAAGATAGTGGTGGGCAGTGAGTTAACTCTTTTTGAGGAAAACAGGAGGCACCCTGACTGATAGAGTTGCTATAGCAGCCAAGGTCAGACATGTGTTTGCCTGTCTCTCTGAGCGGAGTAGAGGTAACTGTAGTCAGTCAGTTGCATATGGTGAACTTTGAGAGAAGAGAACTTTGAGAGATGGAGGGCAAAGGTCCTTGAGGTGTAACTAAAGCTCTGTTGCTATCAGTAGAGCAGTAGATTAAATTCTATTTGCAATAAATGTGTTGGATCTGATCATGTTTGGGCATGGCTCAAACATGATCAGATCATCAGGACATAATGTGTGCTGATTATTCACTCATTTCTTCTTGAACAAGTAATTTAAAACATCATGGACTCCTGAACTCTTCTCACTGATGAATGGGCTCCATAATTTAAAAATCTATGAAAATGACTGAACTAATAATAAACTCCTAGATAAACAGTGCTGCTGTTGGTATTATTATTATAATGCTAATTCATTCTAATGTAGCTAGCATTTCCAACTTCCTGACCATCTCTTCATCTAATGACAACCAAAACACTAGCTTCGGGTGATTAAGTTTGCTCTGTCCTTTCCAGTTTTGGCTGACTCAGCACTTTATTAGATTTAATGAAAATGCAGCTGAATGCAATACATGTAAAACAGTAGCTGTGTTTAAAGGGTGTAACAACCTCATGAATCACTTGCAGCTACAACGTTCTATAAATCTAAAGCAGTTCAGTGAGCGTGGCCGCTTTCGCAAAGCAGCTGCTGTACTGTAGCTGTGCGCCCACTACGACATCCCACCTCCAACACTGATAAAAATACAACTGCCTCGACCCCTTCAAGTCAAGGTAACGCTCGTTATTGTTCTAAAAATAAGTCTGCAGTCATTAACACAAGACACAGTTAGTTAAGCACTTCTAATTAATGTTACTATATAAACCTATAGACAACATCAGTCACGCACAGCTGCAGCTCTCATTATACACTCTAGAAATTTGGAAGCAATTTAACTTGTTCCTGCAAAAAAAGTCATGATAAAATAACTTAGGATCTTGTCATACCTTTTCATGTTGTGGGTTTATTTATTTACATGTTTATTTTTTTACAGCAAATCATGTTCAGTAGTAGAAGTGAGAAAAGCTATTAACACCCTAACTTCAGTAGTGAAAAAAAATTAAATGAGTTTTCCTATTTCAGTTCAATAAATTCAAGATTTGACTCCAGTTTTTTTGTGTTTGGCCATAAACACAAACACACCTATGATAATGAGCTTAAGGAAAATGGTGAAGCATTACAGATATTCTATTAAAGCTCGGTATGTGACCGGTCAACATTGTTGACAGTCAGGCTGTCAAAAGCAATGACACACGCATCACGGCTTCTATTAACCTTACATTTGTCAGCTAAGCGGCACATACATGCTGACAGTGCTTCAGCACAGACAGGAGATAATGAGAAAAAAAGGTAGTTGAAAGCAAAGGCAGAGTTAGAAAACATCAAAACCTTCACTTTCACTTCAAGATGTGAAACCTTACATGGCATGCTGCAACGGCAGAACCAAACAAATACTTGGTATAGCGTGGGCGCACAACGTTGAAACTGCTCCCACTCATTTTTCTAAGAATTGTTGATGATCATTTGCATATAATATGATTTCAAAAGATGGTATTTTTGAAAGTTATTCTGCCAGACATAGTGTAGTAGTATGATAATGCTGTATAGCACTGGTAAACATGCTTCCATTCAACCCATTGACTGTTTGATTTGTTGAAAGTCAGACTCAGTGATGCATATTGTAGAGTCTGTTTTGCACCCAACACCATGTCAAACCCTTCACAATATCAGGCTAAATTAGTTTTGAGGAGGTTTGTAATACAGCCTACATCTTGGAAATGGACGTAGAAGGCAAAGTGGGACTCACTTGCACTAACATGTACTGTGTATATAACTGAACCAGCTACCAAACCAAAGAGCACATGAAGTCGGATAATGATACACACAATATTGTAGTGTGGGTTATTCCTCTGCTCTAGTTGTCATTTCTTCACTATATTTACTATCACTATATCTATTGTGTGATTATAGTTTATCATACTCACAATTGTTCTTTAGTTTTATCTTGTATCTTGAACTTGTACAGCACTGTGGTCAAATCAAGTTGTTTTAAATGAGCTATGGAAACAAACTTTGACTTGACTACATCTTTATTACAAAGATCTACTGAAAAACTAGTAGGTCTGAATTTCATTCATTGCAGCTTGATTTGTATTTACATTACAAAGTCTCCAATTTTGAAGAAATTAAAAAAGTGGCAGTTTGACAGATGATATTTTGACAAGAGTTCCACAAAAGTAGAGAAAATACCATATTTGTAAAAACAGATAGTGATGATGTCATTGTTGTGCTTGGTTTTGAATGTCGGGTCTGTATTTGACATTTCAATCGTTTGATAGAAGCCTCTCTGATAATGGCTGCAATCAATGTGTCAGACCTGTGTTAAGTTCATGCAAACTAAAAATTTTCTTCTGCTGCTGCTTTACATTATAATCAATCTAAGCATTAAATGGAGGCTTATCTTACAGTACACAGTTTGTTTGGCTGCACTATACAGTCTTTTGTATCTCTGACTGAGTGGTTGGTCATGGTAGGTTTGCTGCCTCAAAACTCTAGGCCCTGTTGTGCTAAAATACACATGCTATTACCACCAGTAAAGTTAAACTGGAGGATGGCTTTTAATTGATTCATGAAGAGATTTGATCTTCATCCTACAGTGGTTTAATTAATACTAATCTCAACAACCTCAAGGCTATAATGCAAAGTTTTTAATTTTCTACTTTAAACGCTGAGTAATAATGTCACCTCTGTCCTTAAGAAGCATGCTATCTGAAGTTTCATACAACAGGCAGTACAGCTAAGCAGATCAGTCAGTTAATCCAGCAACAGTTTTGAGTTCATAATCATACAAAAATCAATTCTGGTTCCAGCAGTTAAAAACGTGAGGAATTGCTATTTTTCTCAATTGTGTATTATTTTCAATTGATTTTGACTTTTAGGCTGTTTTATAAGACGAAATAAGCAATAAAAGCATGTCACCTCAGGCTCAGCTTTTGTTTTGTGGAACAATACAAGCAGAATAAATGCTCGGCCATTACCAAACTCTTCTCTAGAGCCCTGCACAGATGCACTGTGACAGTCCTGACTGGTCCATGCCATGCTCACTAGATTTCTTTGTAGCCTAATAGCAAGATTACAGATATTATAAAATGATGGATATTGTCCAAACGTGGTTGTTTTTTGTAGTCGGGAGGCTGCACTGTTCCTTTCCTTCCTGCTGTTCAAATTATCAGCAACATGATCTGCTTTTTTGCCTGAAGCGCCCACATTTCCGACTGCAAAGAGTTATGTAAAGACCTGTCAATGACTGTGAGATGCTCTGTGTTTACTGCCTTCAAGCCAAGATTACCCACTATGTTTATTGCAGACTTCTTACAATCACTAGATTTACATTAGTTTTTCACTTTTTGACATCAAATATCTACATGTTAGCTTATCTCAGATTCCTGCAAAATCACAAAATAAACAGGTTGAGTAATGTTATATAAAGACTATGCTAGGAGCTGTGTTAGACTGTACATGAATATAATAATTCAAGCGACATGCTAACATCAGCATGCTCCCAAAGACAATGCTAACAGCCTGATGTTTAACAGCAGATGTAATNTACATGCTAACATCAGCATGCTAAAGACAATGCTAACAGCCTGATGTTTAACAGCAGATGTAATGTTCACAATCTTTTTTCTTGGTTTAGCATCTTAGTATGTTAATGTGAATACTAATACTAATGGGAATATTGGTGTGATGATGATGCTAGAAGTGAAGCTAGATCACCACCAAAGCAATAACAATAACAATAGACCCTGTGGGAAATGAAGGCCATTGTGATCCATCCAGTAGTAGACATGATATTCTGAACACAAAATAAAACCAATGAGAAAAGGTTAAGAATCATTAAGAGTCATCATTTGGGAAACATGGAGTCTACAAATACTATCACAGTCCACCAAACCAAAACAGGTAGCTTGGACAGGACTGGAAATGTTTCTACCGTCTATTTATTTCAGGTATGAGATGAAACACATCGTGTAAGTGTAGGAGAGTTTGCAGAACAGTTTCATGGGTGTCAGTCAATAATCCCTGCAGTGCTTCCTGCCCTGAGGAGCTGCTCATCCACCTACAACAATTTCAATACTCTGACTTTGAATTCTCTCGTATCATTGTGGAAATAATCAGATTAAATATATATATA
>JANJYP010065929.1:0-22163 GCA_024605115.1 Rastrelliger brachysoma
CTGATGTTGTTGCCCATCAGACATGTGTGCTTTTTTTGTTTGGTTTTATCTCTTGTATGACCATGTATTGTTATTTTTTTCATATTCACTTTTCACTTTACTTCACTGTCTACAGCACAGTTTAAGAATAAACAACACCAGATCTTCATCCTCCCAAAGATCTTACCTGCAGGGGTCAATTTTTATTTAGATTTAGGAATTACCAAGTTATGCTATAGCTTTTCCTGTACATGAAAATGATGTTCATCTTTTTTTTTTCAAGTTTTTTAAAGCATGGGAAGAATGAAAATTTAGCTGCTGTTTTGTAACTGTTTTTCTGTTTTACTATGTGGTCATAGTATTTTATTTCATATTGTGAATTTTTAAAGCATTTTTAGGTGGAGGGTTTAAATAAGCGTAGTTAGGGTTTCCTGCATCTCCCTGCACTGCATAGTATACTATATACCATTATCTGTAATTTTTGTGTAGGCTATACTTTAACTTGTGCAAAAATATTCACAAGATAAAATATATACGCCAACTAATTATTTAAAAAATAATCCAAAACATGCAGATTAGATTAATTAGAGACTCTAAATTGCCCGTAGGTGTGAATGGGAGCATGAATGGCTGTTTGTATACTATATAGGCCTATGAGTCCCCTGACAGCTGACTATGTGTAGGGTATGCCCACAACCCTGTGTTACTATAAGTTATTATAATTCTTCTTTGAATTTAGCTACTTTGATGTTACTAGTAATCCCATTCATACCTAAGTATATTCAACATTTCCACAAATAATTAAAAAAATAAAATATTTTGTCTAAAGGCAATGTGCACCAGCAAATATATGTATCTCCTAGTACACATTGCCAAAGGGTTCTAAGGGTTACATAAGCCCACTCAGGGTTTTCTGTTTTATCTGTCATTATTTGTCATTTTCTGTGTATTAAAGTAAACGATGTGCAAAATAAACTAAAATAAACTAATTGAAATTAAAAAAAAACTAAAAGAAAAAAAACTAAAACTAATTAAAGTTCATTACTATTAGGCTACAATTATATTGCCATGGAGACGCAGCAGGCCTCTGTAGCTGACACCGGATGTAGTTCCCTATGCCTGCAGTTCAGCGTCCGGGTGGAAAATACTGTGCATGAAGTGAAATCCTGCTTGCTAAAAGAAAAAAGTCGTTTGGACGAACTTCACCTTGTTTAGAAAAAATGTCCCGAGGATCAAGTGCAGGGTTTGATCGACACATTACCATCTTCTCTCCTGAAGGAAGACTCTATCAAGTCGGTCAGTACGGAGGATTTGTTGAGACAAAAACAACCCGGCTCCTCGCAGCTAAAAGCTAAATGCTCTGTCATGGTTCGTTTAGCTTGGCGTCTAAGCTGATAGATAATGACCCGCCAAAGCGAAAGTAGTATTATATAAAAACATACTAAAGAGTCGTTTGCGGTGTCGGAGTTGTTATTTTTATATCTAATTCGCTGATGCTACATAGAAATGAAACAGCGCCAATGCAAAAATAGCCGGCTAGCTGCTAGGCTAGTTAGCATTGTTAGCATTGCATTCAAACCAAGCTGATTCATTGCTCTCCTGCAGAGTGTAATGTTACGGGTTTCAAAGTAAATTTAATGTTTTGTATTAATTAAACAACTTTTAATTTAAGAGTATTATCGAGCAATGACAAAAGCGTCACGGTTCTCTTAGTAATATTAAAAATAAAGTACGGCAAGCGGTGATTTGATTAAAGGGACAATCAATCAAAATAATAGTAATTAAATATGTTATGTCCACTTTTCACACTTAATTACTTTGTCACTTATAAGGTGAACTTGACATAAACAGGACTTGTTCATGTCACCAAATGCTTATTATGAAACTGCTTCACAAAAGGTTATAATTAGAAACATTTCATTTACCTAAATAGGGTGATAATTAGTGATTTATAACCACAAGTTAAGTACATAAACTCCTATGAAGAGCTCTTTTGAAAAAAGTATTTAACCAGTACCAATCCAGGTACCTTTAAGATGATGCTGGTGGACTACTTAATAGGAGTATTAAAGGCCATTTGCAGTCATAATAAATGATTATCTCTGAAATTACGTCACCTATGATCAGTTCATCTCATATCATCCTCATAATTAACTGCAGTTATATTCGGTTTTGTTCAAGAATCCCATCATTTTGTAAAACTGTACGTATGAGCACCGGACATATTTTCAAATTAGTCTGTGGTTGCACATTTCATCCTTTCACCATCTTAAAAAATGTCAAGCCATCATTTTGAAAAGATAATTTAAATTAAAATAGGACTTGCTGCAAATCAGCGTTGTTCATTTCCGGGTCAGCGAGCACTATTCTCTGGTTCTGGATAGAGACGTCACGTGGCTTGCTGACCCAGAAATGAACAACATTGATGTTTCAGTAAGTCCAATTTTAATTTAGACAGTAAAAGGATGAAATGTGCAACCACAGAAAAATTTGAAATATGTCCAGTGCTCATACGTGCACTTTTACAAAATGAAGGGTTCTTGAACAAAACTGAATATAAATGTCCAGATGCTGCATTTGGGTGTATTGATATTATGCGGGTGATCATAGGTGATGTGATTTCAGAGACAAACACTGATTCTGACTTGAAATGGCCTTTAAACTGCATTACATGCCGCCACTCCTCCACATCTAAATTATCTGATTTTTACACATTTATGAATTATTAATATTTATTGAATACAAAATACTGACTAATTGTGAAAAAAAAGATATACTGGGCAAATAAAATCTCACATTTTCTTGCTCGGTGCAAAAAGGAATTATTTCGGTTGTCATTTAACTGTAGATGTTTCGATGATGTCAATTTATTTCCATCAATATCTTAAACGCATCAGCTACTGATATCTAGCCCACTCATTTATATATAACATCGAACAAAAAAATTAGGTGAACCCACAGAACTCGCACAATAGTTAAATGTCACTGGGCTAATTAGATGTCAGTGGGTTAGTTGACTGTACTCTTAGTGTATAAAGAACAAAGTGTGCCTGTGTTTAAGGGTTTTGCTTCTTCTGTTGTCAGATGAATATAAATAGATACTGTCTTATCTCCCTCTTGCAGAATATGCTTTCAAGGCTATCAACCAAGGTGGGCTCACATCAGTAGCAGTCAGAGGGAAGGACTGCGCAGTTGTTGTAACACAGAAAAAAGTACCGGTGAGTTAATATTGAGTGTTGATTTTCATTGTGCAGTGAAAATGAGTAAAGCATCCCTCCTTCACTAATGACCCATACTCCCTTTATGTGGCAACCTCCATATATTTAAGCGTGGGAAGATATGACTGCAGTGGTTATTGACTTTTGCGTGTGTAAATTTATTTCAGTGCATTTTAACTTGCCCTGTCTGTCTACTAAAGTGTTTATCATTTAAAATGTATTAATTATTTATGTGGTCTGTGAATTGGTTAAGTGATACTTTAAATTGTTTACTCGATCACGTTTAGCATCAATTTATTTGTAATAAAATGTGCATTAACCAAGTAACTAATTATTTTTATGTAACCTATGCTTTGTGTGAGCTTTATTGGTATGCCAAATGAAAATATTTCTGCTTTTTATGTGTTTCATTAGTTTTAATTGATTAATGAGTTAAAATCTTTTCTCTTGAAACAGGACAAGCTTCTGGATGCTTCCACAGTGACCCATCTTTTCAGAATAACAGATAATATTGGATGCGTAATGTCTGGCATGACAGGTAAAAAAACAAATGTGGACGGGAAATATTAATGCAAAAAAATATAGTTTGAGCAACTTTTTTTCATTTTCTTCGAGTTACTGAGTTTCTTTGAAATTAAATTGTTCAGTTTTGAAAGTGATGACTCTTAGAGATTCTCCTCAGTCACAACATTTACTAGTTCCTCTTTCCATACACCTGCCATTTTTACCATAAGAATGTTGTGTTGAAAGTTTTTTTTAGAGCTTAAAAAAAGGGGTACTAACAGAAAAGTTCCTTACTTCATACTACACCCTTTCTAATATTGAATGGTTATTATTTAATTTATCGTAAATAATTTAGCTGTAATTTCTATTTTGACATTTCACTGCTTATATATTTTATTTTGACATGTTGAGATAAAAATAAAATAACAATTACCCTAAGAACAGTGCAGTTCATGAACACCATGTACAGTAAATATTGGATGAAAACATTAATGTATCAATGTGACAGTAATTGATGCTTTGAAACCAATAGCCAGCTCTGTCTGATCACCCCCACAGCTGACAGCAGGTCCCAAGTTCAGCGAGCTCGCTATGAGGCAGCCAACTGGCAGTACAAGTACGGTTATGAGATTCCAGTGGACATGCTGTGTAAGAGAATGGCTGATATCTCACAAGTCTACACGCAGAATGCTGAGATGCGACCACTTGGCTGCTGTAAGTATAGATTTGGTGATGATAATCTGTCTTTAGGGAATTGTTCTCCCACAACACATTGCCTTAACACAAAACTTTTTTTCCTTTCTGCATTTAGAATAGTTACAAGGAGGTGTGACATGTCCTGAGATGCCGTTCTCTACTTGTTAAAAGTTGGATTTCCAGGGATTAAAGCAAAATAAATGTCTTTATTGATCTTTATTGCTATTGCCTTGATGACAAGATCCACTCTCTGAAGTTTCTATTTGCCAGTGATTATATAGCTTTTATTATTCAATATAAAAAGATAAAAGTTGATATTTCAGATCATTACAATTCAGTTTATTTGTGCTATTGAACATAGCCACTGTGAAACAATCATTAAATTATGATTCACCGACTTTCTTACTGTCACCGTTCCCTCTCTTCATTCGCTCTCTGTCTCCACCACAGCATCAGTGGATCCAGTGTTTCGGTTTAAGTGATGACTGTGTTAACGAGTAACTGTCTCACATTCAAGATATGCTATGCTAATACAGCTAATGGAAAATTGTGTTGTAGCTGCTTACTGACGAACGGCTCTATCCTTCATTTAGTGTCGAGACTTTTTAAACAGAACAGTGAGCTGGGAAAAGTAGATGTTTTCCAGGCTCTCTGAGAGCAGTGTGATAAGAAGTAGCAGAAGGGGCTAACTTTAGCTGCTCCTCTCCTCTGTATCAACTGTGCATCTCCAGCGGGTGTAGCTGATGCTGTGTGACAGAGACAGCGAAGCAGAGTTGTCTAAATTTGACTCTGTAATTTAGATGCAGTAATTATCTTCTTGCCTCCAACACCATTTTTTATTTACTCGTTTTTGGAAATTGACAGTCCAGTTGATGCAAATCTGTCATAGCGATGGAGTTTAATCCCTGGATTTCCACTTTGTTCGTGCTCTAATTTTCATGCAACTAAAAACACACATTGAGCCTGAAAGGATCTGCATTTAATCCAGTTTATTATAACCGATAACAAGCTGTTAAAATCTCTAAGAATAAACATCATTGCCATTATCTTCTCGGTAAATCTTGTCACCTGCAGGTATGATAGTGATTGGCATAGATGAGGAGCACGGCCCCCAGGTGTACAAATGCGACCCAGCAGGCTACTACTGTGGCTTCAAGGCCACTGCTGCTGGAGTGAAGCAGACAGAAGCCACCAGCTTCCTGGAGAAGAAAGTGAAAAAGAAACTGGACTGGACTTTTGAACAAACTGTTGAGGTACAAACAGGAAGACACGCTAAGTTGTTGTTGCTGCCAAGTTATTGCCAAGTTGTTGTAAAGGTTTTCTAAGAAGGAATGTGAAAGTAACCTCTGTGACCTTTAGTGGTTTCCAGAATTGCGGTTGTTAATTCCGTAGCCATCAATTTAGTTTTACTTTTACATGATAAAATTAACATACAGTAAACTGATCTGATCTTATCTTATTCCTACCTCTTTTTTTTTCCTCCTAGACGGCAATTTCTTGTCTGTCAACTGTTCTTTCCATTGACTTCAAGCCCTCTGAACTCGAGGTGGGCGTTGTAACAACGCAGGATACCAAGTTCAGGTAAATATATGATCATATGGCAATCATTAGTTTAGTTTGAATTGTAAATGGCATGTTGTTGTGTCACTTTTATTGCTTTGAGTCATCTATTACTGCACGTCTTCACTATGGTGTTACCCTGATTTCTCAATGGAACCACCTAGCAAATATTTACACTCTCATCAACTAGTAATGTGTGACATCAATGCTCAGTTTCACTCTAGTGTTTCCTGCTATATACATCAGTGGTCTCAACCATACTCCTGGACAGCTTCTGTCCTGTGTCTTTTAGGTCTTTTCCCATTCCAACACACCTGATTGTGATAATTAACTTATTACCAAGCAGGTGAAGCTCATCAAAGGCCTTGATAACAAGTTCATTATCAGAATCATGTGTGTTAGAGTGAGGACATGCAGGACAGCAGCTCTCCCGCAGCAGGGTTGCAGACTGATGATACACAGTATCTCAGATATTTGGGTTAAAGTACGTAGTTCTTGGGTGTCAGAATCATTGTTCATCTCCATTTCTCAATTCTCCAGGATTCTGACAGAGTCCGAAGTGGATACCCACCTGATGTCCCTGGCAGAGCGGGACTGAGCGAGCAGAGACTTGTCACCTGTTGGATTAAGTTAGAGCATGATGGGATATAGAGTTCCCATATGGAGACTGGTGTTATCTTTGTTTGCTGTACATTTACCCCCACTGTTTCATTCAACAATAATAAAAAAAAAAGTTTTTGGAGTAAAATAGTGATTGTATTTGATACTTTTTTTCCTCTTAACAGTGAAAATTATGATCAACTTTGAAAAGTTAGTCAGTTTTATATATTGCATAGACGAATAATTCTTTTTAACTACTAGCTGTGTACTCTAATGCGTCCTGTCGCACCAGCTCTGTTTTCATCTGTCAAATTTAGAAGTAGGGGGAGAAATGTTTATGGGAACATGACAGCGGTGCAGAGCTCTACCTGAGCTTCCTGTTGTGGCTCTCTATGCACTAAAATCACATGACTTACAAAGGCACAGTGCCGTTTACTACACAGTGATGTAGAGCTGACTTGACCTCATTTCTCAACATTTTTGTTTTTTTTTTCTTTTTACGCACAAGTAGCATGTCAGAAATAGATTCACTTAACCGCATATATCATACAACTTCAGTTTCTCTTTGCAAGAGGAAACATTTTTCCTGGAACACAACTGTTTTAACTAAGCTGACATACAGGCTCTAGTGTGTTGGGGTGGGGGGGCATTTTAGTGGGCGACCATATCCAGCTCAGCATTTACCAGGATTTTGTCGTCAGCATATGATCAGAAATTACGTTAGTTTCATCTGCTTCTTATTCTCAGTTTCCATCAATGTCATCACATCATCTCTCAGCCCCCCATACTCCTCTGGGTTTTTTTGTTTTGTTATTATAATAAACAGAAATACTTCTAAAATGTCATGTTTTCTTGCCCAAAACACAGAAATAACCTGTGGGACTTCCTGCTTATGTAGATAAATATTTAAAGCCTTAACCTTAAAAAAAAACATACTTAAGAAAGAGCAACTTGATTTTTGTCTTCCTGGAAAAAAAACATCACCTGATCAAAAAGGAATCTTTGAGACTTTGTCCTTGGTAACAAATGAGTGCACAGAAAATCCCCCTGGATTCCTGTACAGGTCTATAGCACAGTTAATGTTTACAGCCTTGAGGACAATTAAGTGTAGTACGCACCACTATTAGACTTAATCACTCTGGGACATTTTCTGAGTAACAGTTAAGTGTTGGCTACTCTTTAACTTCGTAAGCGGAAACAGTCGCCAGTTATTTCAGTTAATTCCTTCTTGAAAAAAAAAAAAGTCCTGACTTGTACACTCATCTATCAGCTGACAGGGAAATCTTGGACTTCCCAGACTCTGGCAAAGTTTCCTGATCAGTGTGACACAGCAGTGAGTCTAGCCTGTGTGAGTGTGTGTGTGTATATATACCCAAGATTTTTCCCAATTTGGTAAGGAACATTTCCTTGTTACAAAATTTCCTTGTTATTTCTATTCAAGTGCCTAGCTGCCTGAGTGCTGAGCTATAGTTCCAGGCTAGGGTGGAATTTTCAGTACAGTTTGTTCCTCTTATGCCGCCCAGGGACTTTCAACGCAGTGACTCAGAGACCTACTGACCTCGCCCCAACAAGGAAATCCCAGACTGTTCCAAAAGGGCTGAGTGTGATCATTTTGCGTCTGTGTATCTTTCACAAGTTGGTTGATGACTCTTTCTTTGTCACTTTGTGTAAGTGAGAAGATTGTGTGTTTACTGAGTGAAATGGGTATGAGACATTACCCACACATAAGGAAACGAAACCCATGCAGAGTGAGGAAACACACCAGTCAAATCTATTTATATTCATAAACATCTTTTTATTCTCATCATCTTTTTTTGTTAATAGTGTTTAAATCCACACAAAGTATTTACAAGTACAAAAATATTATCTCTGTATTTACAATATATTACATATTTATGTATATTTTATACAGTTAATAGAGTGACTATATGGAGGTCAGGGTCACGGCTGTAATATGGATCTTGGCAGACAGTTCTGTGATCCGGACCGGTTTTGACCAAACTGGGCGCCTTCTTCATTCTTGTATGAAGGGCCAGCACCTGTGGACTTCCTGTATGCTTGACGTGGACTGAGATGTGTCCCTCGTCAGTGACGTGGCTGGGCAACCTCGTAGCAGCTTCACTGTCTTCACAACACCAGAAGAGGGATGTTTGTTTCTTTACTTTCCAAACTTTATGTCGTCATACATCTGAAGGAAAGAAAAATGAGAAATGTTAAGAACCCAGACCTTGAAGACACAATTATATGAAATCTTAGGTGTTTGAAAGCCATTCATAAATCTGCTCTTCAAATTCAGATACTGACCTCATCCTCAGACAGCGCCAGATCCTCCATGTCGCTATCTTCTGTTTCGCTTTCAGGCAACTCTCTCAGTTCTTTTGCCGTCCTCTCAAACAACTGGAAACGGATCTCATCATTGTTACGACCATAAGTAAGGTGGTACGGTGCGTATCCACCATAGTTCAAGCTGTTAACGTTGGCGCCAAGGTCAAGGAGGCGTCGGACCAGTGCTGCGTTCTGGAGATCTACGGCCAGATGGAGCACCGTCCTTCCACTGCACTGTTCCTATAGGAAACAAGACAAAGGAGAGAAGTTAGGTTGCTGCATGAAACTCAGCTTTACATACATCCTGTCTGTTTATTTAGAGGTTACACATATATGTGACTGTGTGTAATGATGCTTACCTGTGCATTAATGTCTGCACCCAGCTGAACAAGACTTTCCACCAATGAAATGTAACCATTAATTGACGCCAAGTGAAGACAGTTATGTCCTAAAAAAAGAGAAAAATCAAGAAAAGCTCAGTTAATAACCAACTTCAACAAACTGCCAAAGTGACACAAGATCACCTTTTATTGTCTGTGTATAGGTGCTAATTGAGTTGATGCTTACCATTGTAGTTGGGGAAAGACACAATGGAGGGGAGTTGACGTTGGCAGATCTGGGTGATGACCCCAAAACAGGCAAGGGAGCCCTTCTTGCAGGCAATGTGAAGAGCTGTGTTCCCACTGTCATCGGCCAACTGTGGATCGCAGCCGGCTTTCAGGAGTTTCTCTACTAAGTGTGGCTGGTCTGTGATGACTGCTAGGTGGAGGGCAGTCTGGGGAAAACACATATATAAAGATATATTTAATCACCATGTTGACAGTAAAAGGAATATGTGTGTATATATTGTGGGAGGTGAGGGATTATATTGAGATAATAATCAATTATCTGGTTTGATTTGGATTATTACCTGTCTTTGGTGGTTCTGTGTGTTCAGGAAGGGGTGACAGTGAGACAATTTGATCATCTGGAGGGCATGTTCATTTGCTTCATGAATAATGGCCAAGTGGAGAAGCCTGTTGGTTAGAAAGGAGAAGGGAGAGAAAAAGAGAGGAGGTTAGTTAAAATACTGCTTTCAAAAAAAATTACGCACGGGGGAAGTGGTTCCAGCCAAATAAGAAAGGACAAAGCCTAAGCAGTGGAGCGTTTCGCAAGAGTGGAGTTTTGTCGGGTTATTTCCACTAGTTGTGGCTTGACACATCTGATGCTTTATCAGTTACTGGCAGCGGGCCAGGGACTTTCCTAAACGCGCAGAGCGGACTTTAGCACCGCCCAGACTGTGCTCTCTGCCAAAGTACGCACGCACGCACACACACAAACACACGCACACACATACAGAGTACACTCTGCGCTGCACGCACACACTCCCGTCCACACACATACACACACGTTTAAAGGCCTCTTGTTTTCGTGCAGCTTTCGACATTTCCATGCGTACTTTTGCACATATGACTACTAATGCGATAACTTTGAAATTTAGTTGGTGCACTTTAGTGCAAAACATCCATTTAATTCATGCGGAAGGCTCACACTTGCAAATGCGTAATATGCAAAAATATATCCACAAAAAATTCACTTACGTGTCACCATCTTCCGTCACTACAGATCTCCAGGGCTCGTATTCATGTGTGCGTTCCTCGCTTATGTTCACAGTGAAGTTCTCAAACTCGTTCACCAGCTCGTCTTCTTTTAGGGAATCCAGACCGCTGTCAAAACGGTCCTCTTGGCAACCCAGCCCTTTCTGATGTTTGTGCTCCATGTTGTCGAAGTTATAATCCATTTGATCTTGGTTTGGTACTCTGTGGACGTCCATGTTGACTTTGCGAGTGTCAGAAGAAACAGCTCCGTCTGTATCCAAAGGTCAGTGCAGAGTAGTGCAGGGGAGGGAGGCGCACAGGGTTTTGTGGACTAGGCTGGGCGGAGCGACAGTGGGGATTTCCAATTGACTTAATCTTAGAAGAAGAAGGGAAATCACACAGTGCTGTGCTTTTGTGAGAAAAATCCCCCCCAAAGAGACTCAGAATGAAAACTTGTAATTTCCTATTAGACACCTATTTTCACCTGTGATGTATGTTAGGGGAGAGGACATTATTTATTTCAGTGAATGAGACATGGTGTGTATGAATGGAAGGGAGACAGCCCCTAACAGGCTCTTTAAGAATTCCCTTCTGCTTGGGGAAATTATCTGTTTCAAGTGGCTAACCAAAGTAGCCTAGCATGTTTTCCATTTCGTTTTTTCTGGCTTAAATTGGCCAAATTTTGTGTCAGTTTTTTAAAGAGAAGACAAGTTTCTAAATATTCAAGGTTCCCACTAGTAATGAACAACACCTACACTTGCAACCACGTTCTCTTATGATATAACTACTCTGAATTATGTTTGTTATAACCATTCAGTCAGTGTATGTATGTGCAGTGACATTGATATTTTTCTTCCATTGATATTAGAGACAGTCTCATACACATGTAATTACTGTGAAATATTAATTATACATTTTATTTAGATAAAATGGTGAATTTTTGTTTCTTTCCAGTATGTTTAAATGCATGCATGTATGATATTTAGTTATTTTTTTCACCCTTAAATGTGCATTCTCAGTTAACATCAAGTACTTAAACAGTTTTAGAAGAATTGACAAGCCCCTCAGATTTTCATTTTTATTATGATTAGGGTTACCAAATATGTAAACACATATATTTTTAAAAAAAATAGTGTGTGGACTTTAAAAAATGACGACAACAAAAAACCCCAACAAGTATTGTATTCAAGGGTCAGTCAGAAGGAGGCGGTAGGATTTCCACACTTCTTTTATTGTACAAAGTGAAATTACTCAGAACAGTGCAGAGGAGGGGAAAAGATGCTAAATTTCCTCATGGACACTCATAACTTTCCTCATGGAGACTCCCTTATTAACACATAGCAGGTTCCACAATAGGATGTTCTGGACTTACCCGTCTAGCGCTGCATATGCTCAACATAGCACTGGAGGTGAGACTAATGCACAAATTGGCTTTTATCCTGGAAAACACTGTCAAGTCATGTGGAAAATTTGCAAATTTAGTATGCTTTATTTTTTTGCTAGGAATTTTGAATGGTTTCTCCTTGCATTTTACAATGAGTGCATATATTAAGTGGAAAGAAATGCTCTTTGAAACTTTCCCTGTGATTTTTTTTTTATCTTGTTTGCATTTGTCCCACGGTTCCTTTAAGGCAAGTCATAATGAGGAAATTCCTTTCTGTTGCATAACATAGACACAAAGTGTGGGACAAGTGCTGTGTATATGTGCTGTCCTGACATTTAATGTAAAAATCCCAGGATCACTTCTGTATGTGAAAGGTAACACTGATGAAAAACATAGCAACAGTATCTAAAAGCAGGAAAGCATCCACACCTTTGTAAGGCTATTGCCAGTTGAGATTACACTATACTCTACAAACAGTGATACACACCCTGCTGCGTCTGTGATGTCAGGCTACTGTATCTGTATGAGTGTCTGTGAGTGTGCGTCATATCAGCTAAACGTCACTTGTACATGCACATTCTGTCTCCTCTGTGTTTGCCTTGAATTCCACACATTCTTTCAAGTATCACAATGAGGAATCTGGGGACAAACTGTTCTTGCAGCACTGTGTTTTCTTTTTTTCCCCTCTCTCTCTCTCTCTCTCTCTCTCTCTCTCTCTCTCTCTCTCTCTCTCNTCTCTCTCTCTCTCTCTCTCTCTCTCCCCTGTTGCCAAAATTGCGTGCTTGTGTATGTAAATGGTCGGATATTTACCCCACATGGGAAATACTGGAACTTCCACTTTACATCTTTGAGTTGTTTTTTTTTTTTGTTTTTTTTTTTGTGAAGATGAGCAAGTGCTCTTGCCCTCACTTGTCTCGTGTTTATTGTTGTTACCATAGAAACCAACCGCTGGGAAAGCACTGACGCCTGCGTCAGGTGCTGTAGATTGCCCTCTGTCTGCGTGTTAGTAAAGCACCACTTATCTGAGTGTGTAGTGCCTCAGGGTGCATCACACCTTGTTGGTGAAGTGTCATGAAACACCCATGATTCTTGATGGACAAGTAACACCAACTTCACCCAGCAGCACTCCCCCCACAAAGGGGGGTGGGGGTATCTATCGCCTCTCTGAAAGAAGTTCACAAAACAGAGTATTATCATTATAACCTAAGGTGGCATTGTTGCAGTATTAATGTATTAAACTGTATTAGTTGGGTATGTTAGGCTGGTTTATTTGGTGTACCAAATCAAATGTGTGTATATCTCTAAGCACAACAAAATATAAAAAACATTCATTAAAAAAAATTCAGTAGGTTATGTAAAAAAAAAAAAAAGTTGATTATACAATGATCTCATGCTTTCAAATGGGAGCAACTTTCATAATTTTCCATGCTGTCATCCCAGCAATTGTTTTACAATGATCCAATCAGTAGGTTTGATAGATTTAATGAATGAATACCTAGAGTTACTCAATGCGAAAGGAATGAAGTTTTTTCTGACAGCGACAGCATGACTTGTCTGGGATGGAAAGGGGGTGGGGGGAGTGGGGGGGTCAAATAAAGTACTAATACCGAAATTACACAATTGAAACACTTGCAACTTCTGGAAACCATTGACTATGCACACTTAATAGACTGCTATGATATTTTGGGAAATGTGCTGATTTGCTTTCCTGATGACAATTAGATGAAAAGTTTGACTTATATTTATGTATACTATGGCCTGGAGACAGTGAGCTTAACATGACTGAGAGTTTTCCCCTCACTGGAAACTGGTGGGGAATAAGTCGCCAGTTTCAGTCAAAAATGAAAAATGTCTATTTTGGCAGACTTTAACAAAACAAAAACTCTGAAGATATAACATTTAAACCTGTGTATGCTTACTGTTTGTTTGGACTCTGGAAAGAGCTAGACACGCTACAGTACAGTATCTCTGTGTGCATCCAGTCTTTTAACTACACTTGCACAAGTTAATAGCTAATAGTCATGCTCCTGGCTCTAGCTCCATAATTAGCATGAAGACAAACACATATACTATTCATAACTGTTTAGGCACAGATTAAAAGGATAAAATGTATCAATTTTAATGCTTTAAAGATTCTTGTATCTGGATTTTTGTCCTTTGCAAAACTTTACAGTCTTGCTGGTTAAACTATTTGTTGACTACATTTTTGGAAATTACTTTTGAAAGAATATTTTTATAGTGTTTTTTGTGAACAGAAGGTGACATTGTGTGAGACATAGTTATAGACCTAATGATGATTTGATTTTGAGAATGTGATTTATGCCAGTGAGTAGGTCGTATCAGTGATCTGTCTAAAAATAGCATCAGCTTCCCAGATGTGTGCTTGTCACTCATGACAACGTGCCTTGTGTTTCAAAAGGAAGCTATCACTCCATTATTACAGTAATCACTCAGTGGACAGCTAACCTCAACCAATCCATTACTTGTGTGGGCTCAGGGTGACACAACAGTTCTACACCCACAGTATGTTTTCACAATGTGTGGCTTAGTTAAAAAAAAGGAGCATTCTAGTATGGCAAGTTCACACATGGCTGTTTTCCATGCTGATATTAAATAATGGTAAGGTATGATAGCTGTGTAATGATATGAGTCAAGCTGTTCTTGCAGAGGGACTCCACCACAGCCAGGTTTTATGAAAAGAAAACATTATAGGTGGTTGTAATCGAATGACATGCTACTACATGCCTGTCACAGTCCACGGGACAAGAAGATCATATATTTTTTATTATTTTTATATCATATAATTTGTGTGACCTTGATTCTCATGACCATATTGAATGATCTCATCTAATAAAAAGCAAGAAGGAAAAATACAGAGGAAGTATGGCTGTAGTATTAGTAAACTCCTTGTGTTATCAGAACAAATAAAAAGTGTTTAATCAGGCTACATTTAAAAAAAAAAAGTCCTTTAAGACATCTGATGGTCATGTGATTCTGAGAGAGATGAAGGTCTAAAACCAGTGTTTGAACATCTTTCTATTTTGCTATAGTTTTTGAAGTAAAGACTGAAGACATCTGAAAAACGGGCCATTGATTGAAACTTTCAAATTGAGGTAAAAAACTTTGAGAACCTCCCCTTTGTTTGCTCAGTTTCACGCTGAATGTGCAAATGCATATTTTTTTCGGGGAAGTGTGGGTGTTTTTCAGTGAAGGGGTAATACCTTTATTTCCCTCCTCAGGCATTCCCACGGTGTTCTACAGGCATGCATACATACATACAGGCAAACAGACACACACCCACACACACAGTGGGATTTATTGTATGCATTGTGATCTATTGTCCTACTGCCCTACTGCCACCAGGCAACTCTCACGGTCATAATATCACTATTTGCTCCAAAGTTGTTGGTTACATTATATATAAGCATGAAAGCACATTAAAGTGTCAGTTCATAAAAATTACAAAATTCCTTAGTTTTAGAGATTATACAGGTAGTTTTGGTTTCATTTGTAGAAACATTGAGATGTTTATTTCTGAATATCTTTGAAGGAATATTGGGAAATGAACATATTGGTTTTCTTGTGGAGTTAGACTCATTATCTTAGTTTAGCATAAGCACCGGAAGCAAGGGGAGACAATTAGCTGTTGATTTTAGCATATAGTTTCAAAAGTGGTATTGATTCCTAATCTCACTAGAAAATTAGATTAGGAAAATTTCCCACTATGCTTTTATGCTAATGACTATAGGGATTTAAAAAAAACAGTTGATTTATTTTTTATTAAGTAAAAATCAGGATGTGAGAAAAAGCTGACACTTCTCAGGCCCTGTGGAAACACTGAAAACAACCGTTAAATGCAAGTTTATATGCAGTTAAAGATAATAATGAAATAGTGAGCCAGTGGGACCAGGGGATCTCAGTTTGTGCACATGTAAAACTAAGAGCTCAGTAATGCACTGTGATGGGTTTAAACATGATCATTAAAAATTAATAATGAAGGAGGAATGCTAATGTTGGGGATTTTCAAACACATTACTTGGCCTCAATTCAAATACTTACTGCTGCTCTCTGAACTAGTTGGAGATGCAAGAGAGACTTGTGTGAGGTGTGAATACAGAGAGCTGCAGTAGTTCAAAGCAGAAAAGATAAAAGCATCAGACAGCCACTTGGTTTTGGGTTGTCATATTTTCAATTGTAGGGAGCTAATCTTGTTCAAAAGCAAGTCATCTTCAAAAATCAAATCAAAGTCAATAATCTGACCACCGGGTTTCTACAGAGAGATTAATTCTTAGATGAAAGAGTCTCTTAAATAATATGAAACTAGAATGATTTATGAAACAACAATACTAAAAAGCCATGTTAGAAGAAAAGAGGTAGAACATGCAGCTTAAGTAAGCAAGTATGGTTTGAGGTCATAGATTTACATTGATTACACTGTTATCACAGTGCTCGCTGTCATGTGAGTGCACATGCAAATTGGTTAAAACAATGCAAATGACATTGTGTTCAGAAATGCTTCCAGGGAGCAGATGTAGTTTTATACAGCTTTATTGCGAAAGAGGTCGGAAAATAGGTTTTTGTGTCACTTTAACGTTTTTCTTACATTCCTCTGTGTGCAGCAGTATTGATTGTTTATTGTGTCAGCAGTCTGTGTAATCTAGGCCATGTGAGATATCCAGACAAAAAAAGCTTAGTATTATGAAATAATTAACCACAAAGATATCTAAGACTTTCTTCTTGCACATCGTACTGCCCTAAAAACAAATTAGACCAGCAAAGTTTCCTGACACACTTACAGCACTGCAAAAAATGGATGTGACTGGCAGTGTGCTACACACCACGGAAATAGTGACGCCACAAGACAAACTGAAATCAACTAAGCAAAATCTGCCAATCTATCTTATATTCTCACATAAACATATGTATTTCAAATAGGCCCTCCTTGTCCTCTCTGTCACTGTACTTGTGATCACAAGAAAATCTGTAGCTGCTTGTTAGTGGTACATTTAGGAGGTTGCACCATTGGGATTGTATGTTACTGTGTCAGAGTTAGCTTATAGCTGTTTCCATCTGCAGTCCCTTCAGTAGGCCAATATTAAAACACATAACGGCACAATAACAAACAGTACAAAGTAAAAAACACACAGGATGCATACAAAGTACAGCGATGCACACAACAGTGCATCACATACAATGTAGACTCAGAGCTACAGAGCCGACAAGCTTTTTGCAGACTTATTTTTTTTTAAATGTGGTGATGTAACTATAGTTCCTTATGTAATCAAGTAGGGCCTTCCACTGAATCGTAGCTTTCACAAAGAATACTGACAGCCTATAGTGTGGAGAAATGGTATGGTGCAAACTCTAACAGAGAATCTAATAGAATTTACTGATATCCATGTGCGTATGTACACAATGTCACATAGTGGAAATGTTATAAACCAGGCACAAATCTGAAAATGACTTACATACCCAAAAGCTCAGTCAACTGTATTAATCCAGTACCCTACATAGAACTGCACCAAGTTTTTTTTTTCCAGAATTAGTTTGTAAAAGGACATAAGAGGTCTGTAAAACATGTAATACAATAAAACATATGTGAAAGAACCATAGCATGCACAAATATCGTGTTCAACGAAAGACAGTTTCTAACATGTCTAAAATTTGCTAAGTATGTTATAGTTTTATTCCTAACATATAACTTATTTTTTTTATAAATGTTTCTTAAAAATTAGATCTACTGTCACACCAAGATCTTTTAAATCAGTGACTATGTCAGTCTTTTCATCTTTGGTGGAAATGTTAGGAGGTTGGAGAAGAAATAGCCTTTGCTTGTTTCCATTTAGACTCAGACATGGCAGGTCAAGCCAGTGTGTGATCCTTTCCAATACAGTTGCTAGCTTGGCAGGTACTAACTCTGATTTTGCATGTCAATCAGTTACTTATCTTTTATTTATATAGTGCCAAATCACAGCAAAAGTCTCCCCAAGACACTTTACACACAGAGCACTTGCTCAATGTGTAAAGACTGCATAGACAAAAGGGGACCCAACACTAACCCTTATTGGACACCCACTTCATGGTGCACTTCATGGTACTGAACAGGTTGCCACAAATGTTAACACAATGCATCCTATTAAATAAATATGAAGACATTAGTGTCAATATTTGGATGAAAAGTTAAATTTAGATAGTTTTGACATTAAAACATCATGATTGACTATGTTGAATGCTTCTAAAAATGCAACACCAGCTAGTTCTCCTTCACAAAACCTTGATTGAATTTACTTTCTGAAGTGTGAGGTAGTAGGTTCAGTGGAATGATTTACTCTTGCCTATGGTGGAGACCAAAGTTGTTTGCATTAAGAAACATTGTTAGTTGTTCAATTACAATTTTCTCAGCAACAATTGATATTAATGGAAGTATATTTGTTGATCTGTAGTTACTGGCCCATTTCAGTTATCAAGAAAGGAGCTCTATTTAAAAGACAAGTTAGTTAAAGTAATGGGGACAGGTAAAATATCTTTTTTATGTAACAAGCATCCCTACATTGGTATTTTTAGGAGCTAATCATTTTCTTTGCTTGTAACTAATGAGTCTGCCAGCTTAAAAACCTGACCTGTAACACCTATATGAATAATATCTAGTTTCCATTTTGTACATTTTTCCAAGCTCATGGACAGACTCTATTGATGCCATCACAGATGAGTTTTTGATATGTTCATTATTTCTTCATTATCATTTCTACTCTTTATTCACATATTGTTTTTAATTTTTTTAACTGGGTTTCTTTTTCTTATTTTATAACTTTATCATTATTATTATTATGAATGCCTTTAGTTTCAGTTGTAGTATAAATGAAACTCTCTAAGAATGGCCTAAAAACTAAAACCTGACAAAAAAAAAAAAATCATTTACAACTCAGCAAAGATCTTTATCGCCATCATGTGGTTGAAATGTTGATTGCAGATAATGGGATCCTTCTTGTCAGTGTATGGCATGAAAATATTTTTGTGCTAACTTACAAATAGGATACAAATATACATACAAATAGGAGTGTGATATATCGATAAAAACCTTATTTGTATAGAGCATTTCATATCCAGGGGCAACTCATAATTAAGTATTGCCAACAATGACCTAACACATCTAATACACTGAGATATTAAAGGGAGAATTACACAGATATGTGTTCTGGCAAAATCTATAATGGTTAAAAATGTGGATTTCTTTTCTCTTGTTATATGTGGTATAAGTCCTGGTTATTTTGCCAGGGCTCATTTATGATTAGTTGCCAGACACAGATATACACTTTTTTAAATATAGGCTGCTTAACAAGGAAAATTAAGTTAAACCACATTTAAATGAACTAGCTGCCCAATTGTAAGGGGATATACAAAACATTAAATACACGGGATAGTAGGTGGAACAAATTGAGGTGTCAATTCCTAAATTTCATAGTGGAAAAGTTTTAGTTATATGAACTCAGACTGAAATACTTATTCTTTGCTACAGTAAAGCATACATTTTTTAAAAAGAAATTGAAGCAGTGAAATATTTTCTCATCAAATATTTGCTCATTCCACACACACACACACACACACACGCACACACACACACGCACGCACGCACGCACACACGCACACACACACACACACACACACACACACCACATACTGTAAATACTGCCATCCAACTGTCCATCAAACTGGTAAACAACACCATGGCTCCAGACTCCAAACCCTCATGAGTCTGTCCATCAGGTAAGTGAGAAGAGAGTCAAGCAGCAAGCTGTGACAGCTTTAGCCCTGGGGTGGGATTCATCTGCCAGTCAGCTGGCAGAGACTTTCTGGCACCTCTTCAACATCTCCCTGCAGCTGCACAGGGTGCCTTCACAGTGAAAAGCTTCTGTCTTCTTCCAGTGCAGTGAAGAAAGAGTATCAAGTACCCTGACTGACTGCCGATGATGCTGCTGACAGCATGTGGAGAAAATCTTTCAGTCTGGACCTGCAGGACGAACACATTCTCACATCATGAGTCAGCAGGCAGCATGTTAACACATACCTCTGTGGTATGCTTCCTACTTTCAGTCCTCCTCGACACAATCTACAATACGTACGGCCGTCTGTAGAGACATTTTGAGTTACATTACATTTTCACATCTATATACTCTTGTAAAAACATTTTTCTGAGTTTTTCTTCTATTGAGTCTTGAGTTTTTATTTACACAAGTAACTTGGTGCACATAGGTTAAAATTATGTAACAGGTCACCTTTTACAAAGTATTTGTACAACTTTGTATAATCATAATTATATTATTATGACTAATTATATTATCAAAGTTGTCAGCAAACATGATGTATTCAATAATGAATGTTAATAAGTTGTTATTAAAGGCTTCATACAAAGTCCAAGTAGGCAGTCAAAATGTGTTAGTGAGGTGTGGTAATTCAGATATCCTTCAGCACTTTGCAGGAAGGTCAGGGGTCCACGAGCTCAAAAGCTGACAAAGACGAAACAAGTGTCTCTCTCTCTCTCTCTCGCTCGGGGGTTACTGCAAAAATCTGGCAACACAAGATGTTCTTATTAAAGGTTTATAACTGATTAGTACAACGTTAGTATGATTTATCAACCATCAATCAAGCTATTAGTTAGCCTACTTAAAGCTGATTTATTAGGGAGTACATCCCATAATATAATTCTATTTTTAAAATTGTGCTAGAGATTAAAAAAAAGCAACTAAAATTAGGTAAACAAACAAAAATAGGATGAATAATGATGAAAATAATGAATAGTTGTAGTAGTATAGTAATAATTATTTTTATTTCATTAAGAGGATTTTCCATACCCAATAAATACCTGCTAACACAGTTCATATCAGGTGTTCAGAAGAAGTTCAAACAAAAAACTACAAATCCCTAAAATCTTCCTGTCTCCATTCTAACATGTCATTGGACGGCCTCAGTAAAGCTGCCTCTAATTGGTGGTTGGTGGCCATGTTTGCATCTCCAGCTGTCTAGATGCGAACCAGCTAACCGGTTAGCTGTCTGAGCTACATTTGCCTCTTTAACCGGGGTAAAAAATTAACTAACATCTCTGTCACCCCCACCGATAACACCGTGACATCTGTGAGTCGCAATGCCGGTTCACTCCCGGGAGAAGAAAGAAAGTAACCACGAAGAAATGGAGGTGGATTTCCCTGATCAAGACGGCAGCAGCACAGACGAGGAGGACACTGTTAGCTCCTCTGTGTCTGAAGATGGAGACAGCTCGGGTAGGAAAAAATAGGGCCTTAAATATCAACACACATTTAAATGCATCGAACATAGTTATCTGTAAGATATGAGACCATTGGGATATGTAGTTTTTGTTAAATATGAGCTGTCACTTTGATAATGAGGGAGCAGCTGCTGCTGTTGCAGGAGTGAGCAGAGTGGAGTGGAGTGATGCTGCTGTGCTGAGGGATGTGGAGAGGTTGTTGTTGGGTAGAAAAGGTAGCTGATGTGGGGGTGATGATGCCAAAAGCTGTCATGTCTTCATGTGCACAGAGATGGACGATGAGGACTGTGAGAGGCGGAGGATGGAGTGTCTGGATGAGATGACCACCCTGGAGAAACAGTTCACAGACTTGAAGGAGCAGTAAGTTTTCTCACATGTTGATCCCAATGAAATAAACTGTTTAACTAAAATGTAGTCTAGTATTAATTAGTCTATCCAGTCTATCTGAACTGCTGGATTATTTTGCAAAGTATGGAAATTGCAGAAAAGAGATTAAAATTTTTCTGCTGCCTTAGAAGTTGTTTTTTTTTTTTTTTTACCTGACCTGATTATATGTTGTAGTCATATTTAAGACATACAGTATATTGAACATCAATCAGCAGCTTCTGAGCAAAGTATTCTGCAAAAGACATATTATTGATGATGAAATCATTTTTCTTTAGGTATCTCAGCATGTTCATCAGTTTTCTAAATAGATGGCTCATTCATAGTACAGCATATATTATCATTATTATTATTATTATTATTATCATTATTATTATTATTATTATTATTATTTGTAGGCTAATATGCAATGGTTATACTATTAAATCTGTTTTGCTCTCTTAACAGCGCTGACTCCTTATATCCTTAAAATCTGATTTGATCATTTGAACTTCTGGTATAGCTGTTGCACCAAAGTTGCCAAAAAAAAAGCTCTTTACAGAGTGTTATAAAAAAAAAAAAAAAGCACAGGACATTGTTGGCAATGAGTTGCCATCACCTGAACACCTCCATAACACTCGCTCTGTGAGAAAGGCCACAAACATTCTCAAAGACAC
>JANJYP010065949.1:0-15029 GCA_024605115.1 Rastrelliger brachysoma
ATGTTGTCAAATAAGTGAAATAAACAAATTTATCAGAAAAATGTGCACTTGGACTATATTAGCATATTAAAAATGACCTAAAATATCAAAAGCCATATAAGGGAAATTTTTATTTGACATGTAGTTTGTCTTTTTTAAAAGTCTGTTAATACATGTGGAGGGGGCGGGATTTATGATCTATACTGTAGCTGACCACCAGAGGCTATAGAGATGTTTTGGCTTCACTTTTGGGGAGTTGCCATGATATTCATATATTATATATTATATTTATTTATATTTATATGTCCCTCGGTTTCTCTGGTTTTTAAAATTGTTACAAACAACTGGGATAGATTAAGTACAAGATTCAACAAAATATATTATACATTGCAGATTTAGTTTTCTTAATGCAAAAAAGTTACATATTATGCCTTTAAGATGAAGAACTACACCTATAAAAGCAGATATATACAACATTTATAGAGCACATTGTGGAAAACTTTATAACAAGTGGCTGAAACGAAGTACTAAGTAAATTAGGGATAGTCTGAACCATCTTAATATGCACGCAGAAATATGAACATGTGGAGAGAAGAACAGTTCAGAGTTCAAATGTCTGCAGTAAAAGAAGAGTATCACAATACTGATGCCAGTATATCAATAATGTATAATAGATTGTATGTATGATGTAATAAATATAAATTATTTCCTGTAACTCAGGAAATATGAACATAGACTTACTCAGTCATTATGATTTTTAATTTAAATATCTCCACTACTATTACTTCACTACTGGTGCAAGACTGTGCTGGCCTTCCTAAAATCATTCATGTTGACAACCACACTAATAAATTATGCAAAAACCTCATTGGGATCATTTCTAAACTGCAGTATATGGGTTACTTTATGCAGGCTCAGTTCATGTAACCCAGCCGGAGGAGAGAAAAGTGGGGCATCATGACCTACATTAGGGGGCTCTCTGTTTGCCAACAAGCTCAATGTGGTGTGCACTCAGTGGACAGTCAAGTCTCCTTGACATCAAGGTGCCATGCGTTATGCCATATGTTTGATTTGATCACAGTGGGTGAATTTAAGGCAGCTCTCGTGCACTCACTCAGTCTTAATCGAACACATACAATATGTTTAGCAGTGAGTGACTAATCAGGCTCAAATGCAGAGGTTGGCTGTCATCTGAGATTGAGTTGCCTAAAGAATACAGATCAGATCAGCTATAATCTCCAAAGTTTTGGTTCAAATCTGCTCCTGCCTGGGAAAAAAAACATTTAACATAGTCCAATTATCCACTTACAACTACNCCTGCTCCTGCCTGGGAAAAAAACATTTAACATAGTCCAATTATCCACTTACAACTACTTTTAAAAAGACTGTATCCCCTGAGGTCTTCTAAAGCAACCTAAAGCAAAGTTGAAAACGCAGGCTATATAAAGTGTTTCAGTCACTTCATTGTTAATGTAATAACTCTCATGAACGCACAGGCTAAAGGCAGATAGGAATGTTTGATTAATATTTAGAAAAGGTTTCCATTGTCCTCCAGTAGAGAGAGAGGACTTGGTTTGAAGGGAACAGTAAAGCTCCAACAGTTGGTATGCCAGGGTGGCAGGTTTGCTTCCAGAAGGGGCTCTGTGAGAACCCGGTGGGAGCCAGAGTGCTGCAGAGCTCTCCCTCAGTTCAGACCTGGCCCACATCACTTCTACAGTCTGTTATCAGAACCCTTCTGGAGTCAGTGTTGCACTCTGTGGCCTACACAGCCATGTCCAAAATAATGTGCACTGCCAAAACAAGCTCTGACAACTGAGTGAAATGAGGTGCTGATTTGAAGTGACATTCTGCTTGTATTATCTGCTCTGTGACAAAAGTCACAGCATTTAGGGCTTTGACAAATCCCTTAAGAAACTAGTCAAAGAGTAAGCCAATTATTGCACATGCCAAAAAGACATACAGTAATAACCACTTCAAGTTGAAAGAGGTAAATAAACTGACATGCAGAACAGATGTCACAACCAGACAGTAATCTCCTCCACTGGAACCCAACAGAGGCCTTGTAATTTCAAGAGGCAGATAATTCAACAATCTCCCACTGTGTGATTCCATTTATAGCAGCACTTGTATCTAGTGATCCAGATTTAGGGCAGAATTTTTTGTGCATCAAATTGAATTATGTGAGTAATATGTTTGAGAAGGGCGAACCTGACTACAGCTTGCCAGTCAATCACTCATAGCAAACAAACAGATCATTAGTCACAAATGTAACAACATACCTCAGTGCTCCACAGGTACTCCACCCACACACTTATGTATGATGATGGTGATGATATAGAAAGTGAAACTGCTCCCTACCATAGACCCATTTTTGTCTTTTTTAAAGGGGAAGGAAAGGGGATTTTTAGGGTAAGTTAGCAGTTCTACAGTATACCTCACACAGAAATCGTATACATCACCTATAAACAGGAAACCCGAAGATTAATTAGAGATGTAACTCAGTACTGTGTGTTTTTTTCTTATAATAAATCTGTGGAAATCTAAGGAAATATGTGGTGGTCACTCCCATGCTCAATTCTGTGTCATAAATTATTGCAGCAGTTTTTGGAATCCCATTTGTTACACAGATTACATGCAAAATTGAACCATTATTGACCAGTCATGAAGTAATAAAAAAATGGTCCTAAATACCATATTCACACACCACAGAAATATTCATGCTGTGATTTGGTGTCAAAATCTTGTCACATTTAGACATTTCTGTAAGAATTGTGTTTTTGTTTGTGAAATTGCTCAGAAATCTTATTAATATATGTAGGAAAGCCATAGATACAGTGAAAGCCAAAAGTTTCTACATTGTGATTGTCAAGTTTCATGTGACTGTTATTAGCCTAAAAGGTCAAAATAGCTCATTTTACACAATGAAAAAAAAAAATGGTCTCACCACAATGTAATTGCTTCTGTGGGGACAAACATCATTACAAATGAATAAAATTGGCTGAATGGATCCACAAGAATTTTGGCTGAGCAGTCATCAAATTTAGGCAATTCCAAGACTGTTTCAAGACCCCAGTATGCAGAGTATGCTATTTTTAGAATGGGCAAAATAACACATTTACAATGCATGTAAAAAACTGGATGTTTTTTTCCCCAAATCTTCATGGGATTTAAATAAAGTGGTCATATTAAGGAGAGAGTCATAGGTATCCATAGAACCCCATTTCACTCAAATATCATGAGGTGAAGGGTCAATGCATTTTTTTTTCCTTGCTCAACTTTGGAGTGACCTGTGGCCCTCTTCTTGAGCTTCAACCACCTGTAGAAACTATTAATGTCAAACAAGGACTCCAAACTTCTTGTGGAGTTAAAGAGGTTAAAGACAAAACATATCAGTGTCGTCTATTCAAAAAGCACTTATTAGCTTATTGCAGATATATTGGCATGGATTTATGCCTCAGCTGATACTAAATAATAAACTGCACTACAGAAATACCAATGCAGTGTTTGATATAGCATTGATCCAGGGAGGTCATAACAACTTTGAGTGATTGAAACAAATTAAAAAATGTCAATGAAATGTTTCCTATTACTCATCTCTTTTAATGGTTATTGAGATTTTAACAACTGCACATGTTACTGTATTGGAATGCCAATAAATCCAAGAATGACAGTTGTCTCTAAAATGTAACAAGTCATTCAAAGTGATGTAATGGCACATGGTGAGGTGGGGAAAAAAACACGCAGGTATGGTCAACTCTGACTTACATTGAACAGGTTTGTCTTGTTTCTTTCACAGAAAAGTCCCTGGGCTGGCATGTGCTTCAGCTGTTGCCATGGGACACTGCTTCCTAGCAACACATCTCGGGCCCACTGTAGGTTCTGCGGAGAGAAATAAATAATTAAATGGGAAAACCCACATACATTTCTATGTATATTTGAACATATATAACATCAGAAAACTGTGGGGGTAAGCTGTCCTTGATAAGAATAGACTGAAAGAAGTGATAAAGAGATGTATCTCCATATGCAGTATTTAAAATTTGCTAAAAAGGAAAAAAAAAAAAAAGAGAGAAAATTGTTCTCATTTGCAATCAGGATAATGCAAACCTCTTCTCACAGCACGATGACTCACAAATCAGTGTCTATACCAGTGTCCTGTTTGAAAAGATAGTAGGCCATTCATGTTATCTATCACCAACCCAGTAGCCTATAGCATGAAATTACAGGCCTCCTTCTTCTTCCATCTTTGAAAGGATAAAGATGGCCAGACATTGTGAGAGGGGCAGTTTTTCTCACAACAAAAAGGGCACAGAGGCTTTTAACACTGGAAGTGTTGAGGTGTGTGGGGGGGTTAAACAACCTGTGTCAACAGCCTCACATCAAGTGAGTGTGTCATCAAGTCACTGCCAGAGTGCCTTTTGCTTTCATCCAGGCTGCTGAAAACTCTACTGGAGGCAAAATCCGAGGGAAACCTTACCAGCTGTGTAAGCCTCAATCAAAAAAAAAAAAAAAATTGAGCCTCAAGGAAATGATCTGATCTTTATTGAACTTAATATTTTTGTGCTTCTGACTGTGACTACTAGAACAAAGAAAAAAAGGATTAAAGATTTGTCTTTTCACAAATTAGGGAGACGCTATAGCTCGGAGCAATGAAACATATGACGCTGCACACAGGAGCACTCTGAGGTCAAATTAACATATTACAAAACTTAAAATATTAAAAGATCTTTCCCCTCCTAACTCACCCTTATTGAATAGAGGACAAAGATTGTATTAAAATGGTTTGACAAACACAGCACTGACAGAAGGATGCCACCACAGTGAAGCTCAACACAACTTCCCTGTGCCAAACTGGCTGAGAGAGCACTGTGCTACCACCCACACACACCTCTGCCCACAGAGCCTTATAGCCAACGCAGGCTGTTTCAGCAACTCGTGCATCACTGTGGAACTCACAGTCCCACAAGGAAAAGAACAGATTAAATAGCCCTTGCAGCTCTAATATACTTGTCTCTGAGACGATCAATTCAAAAGGTCCATGTGACATTTGAGGAAATTATAGGAATTTCTAAGACTCATTTTCGGTAAATACCACCATTAATGGCAGGGGGTACTGATTATAGGTGTATGGCTTAGGTTTAATGGATGACTTGGCCTGTGAAATTCGATGAGAATGGACTTGTGACATCAGTTACCACGGATGGACTGACCTGATGGGTCTTGCTGTTGGTGTAGAAGAAGGCCAGGCGGTAAAGACTCTTGTAGTGCTGAGGGAAGCGACTGAGGCATAGGAAGAGAGCGCTGACACACATTTCCACCAGCATTCGCCTCTGGTCAGCGTATTCTGCAGGCAGGGCCTTGGGCACCTCGATCACCTCGGGGGGTGGCTCTGGCTTCTTCTTGCTCTCACTGGCTGGGGTTTGAGGGGTAGCGTGTTGAGAGCAGCTTTGCTTCGGTGGGGTTGCTGGGACAGGTAGGGGATGAGGACAGGGTTCTGTAGAAATTTTGGGGGCTGACGACTCGGGGAGTGTCACCACCACGGTGTCTACTACTTCCTGGATGATTTTCTCTTCTGTCTGGATACCAGTATGTTCTCCTCGTGATGCTAAAACAAGATTCAAACCGAAGATTTCAGGACTTGAAAAAAAGGCACACACTGACTCAAATATTACCAAAAAAGTATTAAAACAATCAGAAGGGTTGTGCGAGAGGACTAAAATGGAAGCAGAACATTAAGCTAAAATTTTGTGGAAATATAAATGAACAAAATGAGCATGCAGCAAAGAAATAAACAGTGCAGCAGGATGGTCTAAGAAGTTTTTACAGATGCTTTGACTTTTTTTTTTTTTAAACCAATATAATGACTTGTCACTGGAATCCATTGTAACTTGTAAATCTGACCTGAGGATTGAGTTTTTCACATGCTAAATAATGTATGTAACATGCACATATAAACACTTTATTGCATACTGTTATATTGATTAACTGCACTGAGTTCAAATAATGTAAGGGCACAGGTAACTACAGCAAAATGGTCCAAGTAACTGCAGGAAATCTCCATTATTGCAGTCTCGGTGTACCTGTGTCCTCAGATGCTGGCTGCCCTTCCTTCACGGGTGTTGTGCTTTCTGATGATGATGAACTGGCTTTACCAGAGGCAGGTTTGTGGCTGCTGTCTTGTGAGCTGGTGGGATCTGTGAAGGCATCCTGGGTAGAGTTTGAGTCAGAAAGCATCACCACTTCACTGTCCTGACTGCGCTCTGCCAAAACAAATAAACAAACAAACAAACAAAAAAACAGTATGAATGGCTGCAGATCAAGCCATATCAGTCTTTGGGAAATCATTAAAAGTGAGAAGCTGCTTCTGTCTGTTATTTTAAAAATGTGAGGCTAGATTTTTCGGTATATGTAGTAGTGTTGGATGGAGATTACTATATTGTGTGTATTTCAACAAATTATCCAAAATGTGCAATTGCATACTTTGGCAGCATGCTGTGTAAGCCTTTTTTTCAAGCTGTTCGTGACTCGTTTTTACATGCAAAACATTCCTAGAAAAATATAATTATGAAACAAAAATAGGTCATGAGCTACAAATCCTTATTAGCGCATCAATAATGGCACACGCAGTTGTTATAAAGGGCGATGGTTTGTTTTTGTAAATGGTCCAAAACCAAAATGCCAGCATTCCTTTTAGTTGCCGTGTTGTGCAGCCTCAGCAAAAAAAAAAAAAAAAAAAAAAAAAAAAAATCTTGGCTGGGAATTGTAAATAACAAAATCAGAATGGCAACAAGCTTGCTGTTTTCAGAGAATAATGCACACAAGGGACTTTTCAAAAAGATTCACAGTCATGAGTTAACAGCAAAGTTACTATGGCACTGTAGATTTGTGTAAACAGACAACTGTGTAATGAGTGCTTCCTGTAAGAATGAACTGCATTATTAGTCTTATAGAACTGTTTTCTGACTGAAAACACAGCCTCTTAAAAAGAGTTTGGTGGGTTTGGAGAGCAGTACCATTCAGGGAAGCCAGCCACATTGAAGACCTGGGCAGGCAGTAATCATGGTCAAACTCTGGTGAGGCTGTTGAAGATACGGGGAGCTGGTTTTACAATATAATCAAGAAAAAAAACTATACTGCTGAATTTACTTTTAAAAATGCAATTACCACATTTTTCTTAAAAAAAAAATCACATATGACAATCGAGTACAGTTTGAATGCCACTCCCCTTAGAAATGTAGAACCCAATTCAGACACAAATTTCTTACATAATGTACATGCTGATATTATCTGCATGGTCTAACACAGCTCATTTCTGAAAATAATCTTATCCCTTCTAGGTCTGAAACAGGGCATAATCTATGATACGATCAATGGATAAAGCCAAGAGCTGCGTAGTCAGCAATATGACAGACACTTTACAACTGTGCTCACATTCCTGGAAAGTCACCCAGGCTATTGTGCCCTATAGATCTCCTAGTTTACTAAGTTAACAGAACAGCAGAATAATTAACATCCTGACTTTGTTTTTAGCTGCAAAGACTCCAAATCATGGTGGAAATCCATATGGAAATAAATATGTTGTAGCAAATGATCAGGAGGTCACAACAGAGCATTTAGCCTGGTAGTGATATAAGAAATACGTGTCTGAATTAGCTCCTACATTCTCATCACCCTGAGCACTTTAAGCAGGACTCAAGCCAAACAGATTGGACACCTACAGGCAAACATGTGCACAGTGGCGTCTCTTCTGACTTTAGTCTCAGTTGTGTGCCAATAACAATAATAGGTGAGCCAGTCTTTGTCACTTCGCTATTTTCCAATAATTAAACATAATTTCCAATTATGTCCAATTATTGTGAATACGCCAACACATGATTTTGGTCATATCTCCAGGGAGTTGTCAAATTAAGCCCACACCAAACTCAAATAAAATGTGACCACATGAAACACCAGACATTTGTGATAAAAAAGGACTTATCCAGTAGTGAAGACATTCACCCCCATTAGAACTACATGCATATCAATGGCAAAGCAGGTGGTAAAAGCAAGCAGGCAAAAGAGGTAGCAGGCAGGTAGGTAGGTAGGAAGGAAGGAATCTGGAAAGGGAGACAAAACTGGCAACATGGGCAATATGGCTGCATTATTTGCACATTCAAGCTTAAAATGACACATGGGGTGGGTGGAAGGATGTCACCGCTTTCATTGTATGGGACACGTGGACCAAGGCTGTTTTCCTCCAAACCACCATTGTGTTTCATATCCTTACATAGACAAATACAAATATTGACTTAAATTCCTCAAATTGAAATCCAAGCTGCTGTAATTCTGCCATTTACTGAATGTATTGTATTGTAAGTATGTAAGTATTAAGAGACTGTCTTCTGTGAATTCTGATGTCTCAGTGACACAGTAAAATACCACTTTACTCAAAATGCCTTCTATGTAATACAAACAAAGAGTTATGATCCCAACACTGCAAATGCAAGAGTTTACATTAATGATCATTAATGTGCATGACTTAAGATCAGTTACAATGCTCATTGCACACACTGTACTGGTATATTATTGCATGCAGTTATTAAGTCTGTTTTGTCTTCACATTCAGCTTCATAGGAAATATAAACATTTCTTTGAGGGTTGTATTATACTGAAAACGTTCCTGCTTATCACATCTGTCATAAAGAGTACCTCAACTGCTCCGAATGCATGAATCTTGTATCCTTAGCTGTGAAATAAAACCGAACAAATGCTGTTAAAGTTTAACATAAGATGAGCTCCTTTTTTATAATTGAGGTGATGGTTGATAAATGTGTAACCAATGTTAAAAAAAAAAAAAAAAAAAAGAAAGAAAAAAACACCAGCAAGTGAGCTAAATTAAAGGTGTGGTGCTAATCGGCAGCAGATTAAAGCTATTAAAAAAAAAAACACAACAAAAGAAAACAAAAATCATCATACCTGCCTGCAATACTGCATAGCAATGTTTTTCTAGGATGATGCACTTGACCTGTGATGTTGAAGGTTTAAAGAAATTACAACAAAAACAACTGTAAAATTTAAGGAGAGGAAAGATGACTGGTAAAGAAAGAAATTAGGACCAGCAATAAAGCAGCAACTAATACACCAGCACATACGCGCACGCATACGAACATACAGGCCTTAATTACTCTGCAATACTCAATCTTCATATCCATTTGATTCACCGCTGCTGCTCAGGCATAGCAAAAGTATTCAAATAATCAGTAGCCATATTGCCCATTTCACCACATCCCAATCACCCAGTGCACAGGGGATCATTGTCACTGAAACCAAAGCCATTAAGCATGGTGATTAGCGATCTGAGCACTCCCCAAGTGGACTTCCTGTCCCAGTGCAGAAAGGGCAAAAAGGGCCCAACCCCAGAGACAGTGTCTAGGACTGGGACTGTACCATCAGCCTGCTGCTCCTCATGCCGTTGCTGCTGCCACTGCTGCCGTCGGAGTGTTTTGCGTTTGGCGTAATCGTGGTCAAATGGCGTGGCCACGTAAGGAGGTGATGTCAGACCTGGGGTGGCGGCTGACGGGAGGGAGGAGCTGTGGACGTTCCCTATGCAACCTGACGTGCAGTTAAAGTCTTCGTCCATCATGTTGGCGGGTTTCTCCCTGCAAAAAATTGAGAGCGACATTGAGAATCAAAGTTGAACCAAGAGGTTGAATTTTTTTTTTTTTTTGCTTTATTTTTCCTAGTTTCGCATGTAGCTTACTTTTCATGAGACCTGGGAATGCTCGGCATGCTCTTCTCTTCGCCTCGAGCAAATGGCCCTGTAGCAGCCTCAACTAGCAAGCTGAACAAGAGCTCATGTTCCAGATCAGGTGCATTGGCCTCTAGCAGTTTTAGGATGGTGGCACTGAGACGGAAATGCAACTAGAAGGGGAAAAGTTCAAAAAGGGGAAATCAAATGGTTTGCAGATATATAGATAATTTCGAAACAGGAATGCTTTCAGACAGTTATCTTACATAACACTGCATCATTGTGACACAACTGGCGACTATTTGAGCTACAAACCACATGATGATTTACCTCCAGGGCCTCCATAGCCAGGTCAGGAGGATTATGATAATGGATTTTCCGGGGGTACCTGGCAGCTTCTTCATGCAGATAGTGTGCTGCCTATAAATATAAAAAGAGAAGAGAGTCAACAATGCAGCACACTCTTCTGGTGATATAAATGAACTCTTAAATTCAGTAAAAATGGAGGGAAAGGAGTTCAGTAAGGAGTGGAAAAGAGTCATGTTTGTTGACATCAAAGTTCAATGCCTTCACGCATCCCCTCTCATCCTATGCTGACCTCCATCACATCTGCCTACACTGATTTAATCAGAAGAACAGAGCTATGACTAACTCCATACATCGTTCTCTCTTGGGGAAAAAAGAAACATCTTGCGAGGGTGGAAGGACGGCAATCTTTGTTTCTGTAGGAGGATTATGAAACTACTCGCAGGAAGAACAAGAAAAAAAAAACGGTTGCCATCAACTTTGTATCAAAGATTATACGATACTGATAAGATGACAATTATGTTCAAAAATTTGGCTAATTTACTCAGAGCTGCACAGTACAGACAGTACTGTACAGTACAAAGACACGCTGAAGTACTAAGATAAGTCTATTTTAGGTAAGGAGGTAATAAAATTCAAGCAACTGAAATTTAGAGCGCAGAAAGTAGATGCATTCCTCATTTTATAAAGATTTAAGGAGACCAGGTCTGCAGGTTTTGTGTATATTTAGTGTTAGAAGATGTGTTGTAAATCACTTTGTAAGGCTGAAGCAGCATTTCACCTACGAACCTGACCGCAATTAATCATCAGGGCGATGCAATCAACAACATTAAAGCCTACGTTAAGGAAAACTGAAGATATTCAGGTTCAAGAAAACAGTTTCATCTTTTTGCACAGTCTCACAATTTTATCTGGTGCTTAAGTAAAATAATGCTTCCGCATCAAAATTCATCCTTTAGAAAATATTTTGAATTAAGTTCTTAGATAACATCAGATAAAAATCACATGTGTGGCCTGAAGTCTCTGCAGTTGTTTACCTTTTTGTAAAGCTGCAGATATTCCACCGGAGGCTGTTTGCGTTTCTCTGCTATTTTGCCCAACATATAGTGAATGAGCCACTCTTCTTCATCACTGTCACCCTCACAACGGGAAGCCCCCTGGAAACACTGGGATGCTGTCTCTAACATGGTGTCTCTCCTTTCCTCCATCTGAAGCAACACATACACACAGGCACAGACACACAGACACACACACACAGACACACACACACACACACACACACAACAGAGCCTTCAAGAGTAATTTAGCTGGAGGCACCAGATCAATTTACTCTGCAAGGAATTCACATGTGGAATAAACAAAAGTGACAGGATGTGACATCTGTTTAGCTCAGGCGTGCAAAACGTAACATTAAATAGGACACAACTTAAACTGACAGGAGATACAGATGAGCAACAGGAGAACTCCACTGATGTCAATGAGTAAACATGTGCCTCACCTGTTTAACCACCTCTGGGGGGAGTTCATTGCGCCACTGCTTTAGCTGCCGCGACGCGAACGAGTGAAGGGCATATGATATGGTACCATACTCGATCCACAGAGACAGATTAGAGGCGTCTATCTCCAGGGCCCTTTTAAAGCAGTTAAGCACTGCCTGGGAGTGCTTCCATATGGGTACATCACTTTTCAGCTCGTTGGAGTTGAGTTTCTCCTGGATTCTGCTGGCCCTGGCTAAAGCCATTCCAGCCCAGGAGTCAAACCTGAGGAAAGACATATCATCTCTGTATCAGTGCCAACAGAAATAAAACCAGTACATTTACTTTAACTTTATATAAGAACCTACACATGCACATTTATTTACCAATATTCACTACATAAAAAGTATGATTCCTTCAAATATTCTAAAATATTAATCTGCACAAGCATTAATGGTAGAGTAGAGAAATGAAGTACCTATTGGGACACACACAGATGTCATGCATATAAAACTTGATGGCTTTGGACTGCTCCTTGTTCTTGAAGTGGTAATCAGCCAGCAGGTAGTAGATCTCATTAATGATTGGAGGTGCAGGAGCACTACCTTCAGGAAGGCAGGGGGCCTTCAGAAAAATCAAAAGTCAAGATATTTTCAATGATTGTGAGTGACAAATAGTTTTAATATAATATAATATATTAATATAATATACAATAATAGATATACCAGCAGAGCAAACAATTTTAAAAAAACATGCAGGAATACTGTTTAGCATTTTTTGACTCATTGGTGCTTGTGGTGCTTGTGCTCTTCACATTCAGTGTCGGCCCACTGACTGACCTTTGTTGTCATGCCCTCAATGTAGGCTGCCACTTCATCCATGCTGAGGGTGGGAGTGTCACTTGAGGGTGCAATGCCGGCAAACCTCCTCAGCAGATTGGCCAAGTCCGCAGACACTGTGCTTGTCTTATAACTGTCAAACTCAGGCAGTGACTTTGGTTTGAAATACTGAAACATGAATAGGGCATCGCTCCACAGAAGCGCCACCTGTTAAACATATGATTAATCCACAGGAAACATTAGCATCTCTTTGTCTTAGAGCAGGGGTGTCAAACTCATTCCAGAAAGGGCCGTGTAGCTGCAGGTTTTTGTTCCAACCAATTAAGAACACACATGTTCACTAAACAACTGTCTAAAGAGAGAGTGTGCTTCTGCTTTGTTGGAATGAAAACCTGCAGCCTCTCGGCCCTTTCTGGAATCACTTCGACACCTGTGTCTTAGAGTGTAACACACAACTACAACAGAGCATATTGATGGTAACAGAGTGTCCTGGGGACTCACGCTCTGGCATTACATAATATCAGTCAGAATGGCAGTCATCCAGGTGCACTGATTATGGGAATGACACCCACCTGGTGGCTCGACACATGCATTGCAAAAATACAAAAGACCACAGGGCAAAATAGTTTCAAGGTGCTGCAACTCACCCTAGTGGTTAAATTCTCACAATATTATGATTTTATTGTCCAATATTTATAAAATATTTTTAAAAATCTGATAAAATGTAGCTATCCACGGATTTTAAGCTATCCCTCATGTTCACTCTTAAGATCAACAAGAAGAAGCATAGAAAAAAACCTGCTAGAAAACAGCAAACAAGTAAAATGCAGTAGATTAGTGTGCATGTATGCTGTTAAGGTTGTCATATTTCTCAGTTAGTGAATCAATGTTGTTATGCCATTAATACTGTTTCAAGGCCTCAATTCATTTCAATAACACCAGATGTGTGCACCTTGCAGGTCAACAAAACAAATACTAATTTATTCATCAATGTGAGTAACACATTGCTTTGTTTACAAGCAGCAGTCGGCTCTTGTTTAAATACCCTATTTAAGCAGGTTTTAAATACAGGTGAGAAATCATACCAGTCAGTCAAAACCTTGAGCCATTTAATAAGCCGTGTAAGCTTATCCAAGATTGACTTTGGTGCTACGTACTGAACTGATTAACTTATGTGTGGCAGGGTCACTTATAGTCCAAACAGAATCTATATGCGTTTACCCTGAAGGGGTTTCATAATGAATGTTAATGTGCTAAATTGAAAGTATGACTGTGTGAGTGTTTGACCTGTGGGGATGAGTGATCCTCAAGGAAGCGGGCCTTGCTCTTCTTACTGGGGTAGGCATATAAGCAGAAAAAGCACTGCTCCAAGGCCATCTCCAGCTCCTCTTTGTAGGGATGACAGTCATTGTTGGATGAAGCTGCAAGCTCTTTTTCCAAAACTCGAACCTATACCAAACATAAGTATAAATCTCTGTCAAGCTGAATTAATCACAGTAAATAATAAATAAAATGTATGTTAAGCATACATCTATGTGTAAATATTAAAGTGCATGAATGCATAGCAGATATAGTAAATAATCGTATCTTTCCTTTTCATTTTAAAATTAAATGCACGTATTCAAGCTGTACATTCACATATTACTTCAGGCAATTTTGCTGAGAGAAGTCTAAAATCAAATTTACATAAAACTTGAGGAGTGCGCCGTCTGAATTGCAGCACAAGGAGCGCCGGCCAAGATACTCATGGGCTGTGTTCAGAAGCATCAGGGAGGAGGGCAGCATAGGAGTGTCTGAGTCATCTGAAAAAAATTGGAACAGACAGGGTCACTGAGTGCAACAACCACCATGTCAGGGAAACTAGAGGCATGAAAACAAGGATTCCACAAACCTTCATCATCCCCTATAGATATGTGTTGTCGCAGCATACAGTTAAAAGCAGCTTCTTCGTGCTTGATAATACGATACAGGATAATCCAAGGCAGCACGGAGAAGAAATAAGGCTCCTTGGGATCGTCAGAAATGGTCATACTGAGATCGATCAGCTGAAAACACAATAGTGAGCAGACCAACAAATTACATACCTGGTAGACTCATTCTTCTTAATATAATATGTGTTTGCTGTTTCTTGAGGAAAACAGTGTTGCCTTTGGTCTTTTCTGACCTGAATTAAGTTGTTAGCCAGTCGAGCCATACTAGACAAGTGGGGGACATTGCTTAGAAGCTCCAAGTCTTTGGTGAAGCAGACCTCGATGCCATCCAGCAGCTTTCCAATGGTGCTGACCCACTCTTCCTTTGCAGGGGGAGAACTGGTTGGAGCAGAGTTCAGCTGCTGCAGGGCTTCATTTAGAGATAGCTCACTGTACTCCAGACACTGCTGGTAGTCTTCTAGCTTCAAGAGTGAATTCTTTGCCACAGTGTGAGAAGAGAGAATTAGAAGCATCAACAATCAAATAATTCAGTCTCACGCATTTTCAGGAAGGAGATGAAATCGATAATATTGAATAACGACTAAAAGCACGCTGTATCTAACCTGCAGTAGCATCAGCTGAGCAGGCCGCTCTGGTGCTGAGCTCACAAACTCCAGAGGTTTACTCCTGCTGCCGTAATTAAGAGTGGGCTGCAGCAAGCGCACAACAGACTCAAAGTCTGCGGACTCGAAGAGACACTGGATCTCTTCCAAAGACTGACAACGCTCCAAAG
>JANJYP010065954.1:0-10586 GCA_024605115.1 Rastrelliger brachysoma
TTGCAAAACATTCAACATTATAGTTTGGCCATGGAAAACATGAACAAGTTTCTAGTTTTGTTCAGTGGAATGGCATATATAGCCTAATCCAAGTGATGAACCCTGAGTCTAGATTGTTTTCATGAAAAACAAACATATGTTACAAAGAATACATGGGCTCGTCAGAATTGCATTCATTTTAGAGTAGTGTGCAACTGACCTTTGTAGCCTATTAAAAAATAAATACCATGAAAACTGAAAAATGATACACCCAAAAAGGTTTGTGCGTTTTGAAAATTTCACATTTTTATTAAAGTTTGTACAAAATACCATAGCACATCCTCCACCATTACTTTGGCTCCCTACTCAACAAAACTACAATTATGTCATGTAGTAGAACTAAACAGATAATTACATAATTTCACAAAATATCATGACTTAACTGTTGGATCTCATGTAACTCTACACAAATTATCACATGTACAAAAACCCAAACAACTAACCAACCACTCACCCAATCAAACCTCATGGGTGCAAGAATTCAACAAAAGAGTAATTATTAATTCACAGGGAAGCATCAGGGAGGAGGGAGTCTGAGGGTGAAATATTACTGGAACTACCCAAGCAGCAATCGTCACAGCTGAAGGATGAAGCCATATTTTGTCTTTAACAAAAGTCAGACTACATTTCGGATTTGAAATTGCCCAACTTCTCCCTAGAAATTCATATTTAAAAGGTGGTCTATCACAATCTTCATTTTCTTTTTTTTTTGTGGTGTATTTGGGCGTGGTGTGGTTTATCTTAATTGCCACCATGTACTTCATTTCACTATCGTTTTTCAATCCACAGGTCATGCAGGGTCCCTGCCATTTCCCAAATTTGAGATTCTATAGCTCCACAAATACAGCGGTGAGTTTTAAACCCAAAATCAGACTTCAAAGCCATTTAAAACATGCCCACCACACTGTTTCAAATTTTTTACGCAGACTTTTTCTTCTAACTTTAATGTCAATTCTTATTTAAATTACTCAACTGTTTACTTATTAACATGCAGTATTGACATTATTGTAAAACCCTAGACACTGTTTTTTGAGATCATCCCCAAACTATGGGCTGAAATGCAGAAATTTGCCATCCAAGAGTCAGGAGTAATATACAATAAGTGTGCCTGATCTCCAGCTTGCTTTATTATAAAGTGGATGGGATTCTAGGTGCATTTGTGGGAGGGACGAGGAGGAGAGCCAGTAGACCGGGTAAAAGAGTCAGTGTAGTGGTTGGAACTGGTGTAGCATGGAGGGTTGTCAAGTTCAGAAATAGATCCGATGCTGTTGCTGGATGAGTCGTCAATGGAAGGATCCTGCAAAACAGTACAACTTTACTCCAAATCCACTTTCTGGTGACAGTTATCACTTATCACAAATTGTATAATATTCTAGTGATATGTGAACTTATGTTAACAGTTCCAAAAAAGTGTCACAATTACCTCACTAAATTCTCAGGACAAACATTTTACTTTGCACTACTGGATGTCACAGATGGTTAATTCTGCATGTTGTTTGTTACATACTGCTGTTCTGCATTATGAATGGTAGTGAACACTGTAGCCACCAGGGGATGCTAGTGTAGCTTTAAAGTCATAATATTTAATGAAATAACAGTAGTGAAGAGGAAGATACCTTTTGTTGCAGGATATACAGTGACGTTACTGCAGTCTTTCCATTATGCTGTGTCATTTTTGGATGAGCATCATCTGTGGCAAAGCACAAAAACATCAGACTTCCATTTATATACATCACCCATATTTTCCCAAAGGAGATTATCCCAGTTTCAGCCTAAATAATCGGACCATTTTTTTTGCATTAGACACATACAACATTTATATACCTGTATGAATGATTGGTGACCGATGAGAGTGGTCAATGGAGAGATGCTTTCTTGTTGGATGTCTTGACCTAACACAGACAAAAAAAAGTGTATTTATGCATAACACGTTTAATATTATAATAATGATCTCCATACCTGGGTCTATAAATGGTCTATAGTCAGTCTATAAACTCTCTCATAGTTGTTTGGATTAATTTAAAAATTTAATGGAAGTCTTACTCTTTTGAAGGCGTCCAGCAGGCACATACTGTTACCAAGGTGATCAGGAGGAAGATACCTCCAGTGGAAAGGATGATATAAAGGGAACTTCTTCCTAGGATCATAGAGCATTACATTCAGTGAGAGTCATATCGTATATTGGTATTAGACACTTGGGAGAAGAAATCAAAGTTATTGTCTCATTATATTATCTGCCACCTATTTATATCCTTAAGATTATCTGTGTTTCATTAGTCTATCCTGCTATTGTAAGATTTGGATTTAGTTTGGTTACATGTGAGCTAGTATGAGCAAAGTAACCAACGTGGCAGGATGTAATATTGACTCTTGGACAGAACCACAAATTTGCAAGTCATACAGAAATGCTTTTTGCAATGTTTTATATTTGTCGCAGCTAAGACTAAAACTTAAAGCCACTGAGGGGCTGCAAGCTAAAAGTAATTGACTCGCTGGCTACTGCACTTATAGTTGTGTCTGGTGAAACAAAACTTTAGATTGCCTTTTCCTTGGGTACTATCTTTATTCATCACCGTTTTAAAGTCCATCGTTGTGTCACCAAGCAGCAACATAACAAAAGGTGACGGAGCCTGGAGCAATTAAAAAACTGTGCTCCTCCATCTAGCAACACCTGAACACCTGACAAAAAGTTATCACCTATAAAAAAAAATACAAACCCAACACCACGAGGACACCTGCTGGCATAATTTGGTAGCTTACACAAATTCACAGAGATGGCTTCTACAATTTTGTTGTTTTAAGGGTTGAGACAACTTTCACTTTGTATTCCACCATTTCCTGTTTTAAAAAAAGTGCATTGGACAGTTTGGCTAATTATTCTTACAATTCATCTTCATTCCCTCTTCTTCAGCTAACACCAGTTTGTGGACAACCTTTCTGATAGATTGACTTCTCATGTTTTATATCTGGTGGATCCATTTTATGGGATAGCCTATCACAAATGTGTTAATGCCAATTGTTTGAAATGTGTTCCTGCTCCTGAACTTAAACTTAATTACCTCAAATAATTGTTCTATGGTAGTGGTCTCCAACCCTGCTCCTGGAAAGCTACTACCCTGCATGATTTAAGTATCTCCAAACTCTAACACCCTGATCCTAAGGGTTAGCCTGTTATCAAACAGCTGAAGCTTGTCAAAGTGCTTGATAACGAGTTCATCATTAGAATCAGGTGTGTTAGAGTGGAGAGATACTTAAATCATGCAAGGCGGTAGCTTTCCAGGAGCAGGGTTGAAGACCACTGTGTCAGACATTATCACTTACTGTAGACAGTCAGTCTGATGGGCAGGCTTGTCATATTGCTCACAGGATTCTCCACTGTGCAGACGTAGATATCATCATCTCCCATCAAAACCCGTGTGATGGTCAAGAACTTCTGGTCAGGTGACAAAACAAATCTTGTCACATTGTTCAGTGGTTTCCCCCCTTTTAGCCACCTGTATGTGGTCCTGGTTCCATTGTCATGAGAGCAGTTGAGGACGAAGTTTTCGGTGAGCTCCAGCACTGAAGAAGATTCCATGTGGATATAGGGCCTGGATATAAGCTCTGTGGAGAAGTCAAGGAGTTGCATTGTAACAATCTTGATAATAGATTTAAAGATACAATCAATACAATACATATTAACACATTTAAAAAAGAACAGTAAATATTCTGGTGACCCTGTATTTCAGAAAAAAGAACAATATCAGAAAAGATATTTCACAAATGGGAAGATGTTTATGGCAAAACTTAGATCCAACTATATTAAATATCTTCCAGGCCAATCTCAAATTTATCTTTGCTATTTTAGTTGTATGGTTCTGACTGAAATTGTCTCTTGTTCCTTTTTAGATTACAACAAAGTTATGGGCCTGTTCCAGTCAGATTTCAGAATAAACCATGCCATGAGCTATTTGTGTTGTGAACATTATTTTGTAATGCAAATTCATAATGCTTGGTAAATGGAAATATCTTAGAGCATCACTTGGCAAGGGATTGCAATTTCTGTCATGATGTAGGACGCAAAGGAACGTTGTTTCTTCCTCCCACTCTTCTTCAGGACACAGGTGACCTTCTCACAGCCCTCTGTGTTGGTGGGGTTGTCATTGTTTCACTATGAACGACTGAGCTATAACATATCAGGAGGTTGAAAAGTACTTTTTTTCATCTTGTCCTAACAACTTAGAAAATGTCACATGGTCATGGAAAGTTGTGAAGGAGAATTCATAAGGACTTGGGATAAGTGAATCTCACTGCACTTACACTGAGCTATGTAATTATGCAGCAGCATATGTTATTAATGTGGTGAAACTACAAAGATCTGAAGATTATTCAGTATAAAAACCACATCATAGATACATACTGCATCACATTCTTTCTTACTGTGTTGTTTCATGCAGGCTATATAAACATGGATTATATAAAAATTACCGGACTGTTTGCTCACACTCACCCTCTTGAATCTCAGTTATTGTATGAAAATGAATGCTAAATAATGTTACTAATGTATATATCATTGTCATGTTTCAAACATGTTGAATTAAAACATTTGACATCTCAAATCCTTTCTTTTTGAAAGACATACATCTGTATTTTGGTTGATATGCTGATTATATTCTGTTATTGATGTATGCATATAATATATAAGGAACCCACACACCACTCTGTCAACACCATAACTGATCTGAGTCTGATAATTTCACTGCTCTACTCACTTATAACTTGAACAGAGGCCCCATCACCCAATGTGAAGACAGCTGTGTAGCGCCTTTATTTGTTAAGTCTGTAAACTACAGATTTCTGAGATCATATATCCGACCATAAGAATTTGCAAGCATTGAACAAGTTGCAGAATAGTGACACAAATATAATAACTTATTATCTAAATTGTATATTAGACTCTCCTAGACTCTTAGGATGATTATGCTGAATTTGCCAGCATAAACACATCACTGTCCACAAATGATTGCCACTGGCAGTGTGGTATACAAATTAGAAGTAGTGTGTCTACTGCTTGAAGACTTGGAATTTAAGTTATTTTAACAGCCCATTAGTCAAAGGTACATGGTTTTATCAATTCATGCATAATCATACTTGTCTCTCTTTAGTATTCTAAAACACTGTTTAGATTATGGAAAAATATGTGTTTATAGTATTTTGACAACCATTTAATACAAAACTTGTCTTCCTACCATCCACAGTGAGTCCAATGTTGCCTTCTCCCGTAAAGGTATCATCTGTGATGGAGATCTCTACATCATAAGTCCCTTCATCAGAGAGTCTGAGGTTGTGGAGAAGCAGAGTCCCATTCTCAAATACTAGGATGCGGTCACGATACTCAGGCCTCAGGGTCCCAATAATATCTGTTCCAATGGATTGGACAACAGTGACAGACTTTTCTCTTTGGAGCTGCCACTTGATGACTGGCAGGTCGGGGCTGAAGCTGACGTAGCGGACGGATAGAAGGGCCTCCCCCCCTACTGTACCTCTAATAAGAGTGTTGGGGATAGTCATATTCACTGCCAGCACCCCACCTGCAAAGAAACACAAAGGAACGTTTCTTGCAGTATCATTTTCACACAGTCTAATATACTTTAGTACTTTTACAGGTAACTAATATTACATTTTTTTTCATCACAGGGCAGAACACACCTGCTGCATTTCTATATCACCAGCATTAGAATTGATATAATGATGACAGGGGAAAATAGCATTAATTGTTGGTCTGCAATGGGATGCAACTCCGCTTCCTGCTCAAAGCTGAGATCCACTAATTTGGCATCCACACACTTAGATTCTGCTTCTCTTATAAAGGACACAATCCTTCCAACACTAGCACTTTACATTCCCATTTCACATATAGCGTGCATTATGAAATAATACATAATGAATGCATTTTGTAGGGATACTGGTATGTCTATTGGCATAGCTTTGTGAACAATTTGCAATAGCAGTCCATGCACACAGGCAATATGTAAATAGTCCTCACTGTTTACTGTGCCTGTCGACGTCGTTTTGTCAACCACAGTGAGTGACACAGTAGTTAGCTGAAGGCTTGTGTGGGCATCAACCCTCACCACTGCTGTATACTGGGGCCAGTTTTCATGGCAGATCCACATTACCATGGTAACAGCTGTCAGTCCTTGGGATGGGCCAACATGAACCAACAAAAGTGGGGATTGTTTGTTCAAATTTCCTTCTTGGCAGTTCATGAAAAGAGCACTGGGAGCAATCCAGATGCCATGCTAGCCTTGCAGAAACAGAGCAGCTCAGTGACTCTGCTGCTAGCCACAACAATAGCAGGACAGTGATGACAGGTCACAGTCACAGCTGAAAATAACTAAACATCTGAAAACACTGGTTCTGGTACACCCAGTGAGCACAATTACTGTATTACTTACAGAGGGTTGACACAAGACTGTATAAGCAGCCACACAGACTAATGCAATCCAATACCCCCAGAACAAATACTAGCTTTGTGATGTCTGTACTGTCCAGCAACAGAATTGTCCATATCTGCAACATTGTGCAATATACTGCAACAATTACAATAAGTGCATGGCCATATCAGTTGTGTGCTTGTATTGTGTATTTATGAATAAATTACATTACAGTTGTCTCTTCTTCAACTGTAAAAACAAAAAAAGATGCTACACAGATGTTTCATTTACTATAAACATGTTGAACAATAACATTTTTTGAATCTTGAATCTTGAGTATACTTTTAAGATTTTGAATAGTTATGGTTTCCATCATATACTGAGAGGACCCTCTGATTGTTAAATCCAGCAAGTTGGTATTAAGCAACCCTAAATAAAAAGGGGTGGGGTTATTTTCTGAGTCATATTTGCAATTTATAAATGTGCAATTCTGTTATCCTGAAAAATAAATATGAATTGACTGTTATTTATTTGCTACAGTGTCTTGTAAATATTAATTTTTTATACAAGTCTAAACCTTTACAAAACATTTCAGACAGTTTCTACACATGCAAGAGAAACATCAGATATTAAAGTAAACAATTATGAAGCGAAGTTCTAAAGTAGAAAATGGTACATACCTGTATTGAAGAAACCAAGACACGCAAGCAATAAAATTTGTGAAATTATCCTGGCTTTTGAAGGAGACTCCTTCTCTGCCTTCATCTTTGGTCTCAAGCTTTGTTTTCCTCCCAGTCAAACAGCATGATGTGCAACACTAGGCAGGACAGAGCACACAGTCCTTCATTCAGCTCGACTCTGCTAGGACTGAGTACATGTTGTTCTCAAAAAGCGACTGTAGAAAAACAGGACAAAAAGTCTGTGTGTCTGAATGTTCACTTTGTATGGTTAGAAAAAAAAGTGGTTCATCCTCTTGGAAGTATGTTCTCAGTAAATGTCATTGCAATAGTCCTTCGGTAAGCATTTTGGTCCAATTTAGGTGCTGGTGGAAAAAGTCAGAAGGTCAACAAAATTTGGATTAATCCTCTGAGAACCATGAATATCAACAAACAAATGTCAAAAATAATTACTCTTGCGACTCAACTGTTGATCAAAGAGAAATTGGTAGCACTAATGAAAAGGTTAATGGGGTCATCAAAATGATTAGAAATAATTCTCTGTGGACCTTGAGTGTCCATATTGGCAATTTGGCACATCAAGACACAATTACTTAATCAGGACCAAACTGTCGAGCTGACCCAGCGGTCTTCTTCCTTTACTTTTGCTGTTATGACTTCTATCCAAAAAAAAAGACTTGTATCTGTTACATGTCCACACAAATCCATTAAGTAATACTGTTTATTCATTGAAAAACAAAACAGGCCAATAGTTACTAAGGAATACCTTAATATGTGATAATGTGATGACAATGATGACAACAGAAAATCCTGCGGCCCTCCTGACCCGCTTTGTCTAATTCCTGCTGTCACACAAGTACATTGTTGTGTTTCTTGGCACCATTACCTCCTTGAAGATAGTGAAATAATGAAAAACCATTGGCAAGACAATATGTTAGATCACCCATATATTTTTCAATGGACAACAAAATGGGAACTCACTTATAAAAACATAGCTCCATAGTTGTGGCACAGACAACCTTTATTCGAAAGTAATCAGACAGGAAATATGGGAGAGAGAGAGAGTGAGACATGCAGCAAATAACCGCACCAGCCAGGATTCAAACTGGGGTCAGCTGCAGAGTCCTGTGTATGTGGCATGTACTCTAACCACCAGACTATCCTAGCATGCCTAGAGAATACCTTTTACTGTGCTGCTTCACAGTGTGAACACTTTACTGCTTTTATTTACTGTACCTAAATATGATGACAATAAAAATTCATTCATTCATTGTTTTGATGTTAGCCTGTTTTATGCTTATTTCAGGATTATTAAAAAGACAAACTATCATTCAACCACATGCCTCAAAGCGCTCATGGGGCTCTTTCATATCATAAGCCATCACTCCCACTAATTTATTGTATATCTATTGTTTGTGGTATACAGTATTTGGAGATTACTTTAATGAATAATTATTTTATTCTATTTTTAATATATTTTCAAAAATACTGTTATGTCAATCTCCCCTTACCTAAGAATGAGAAAAAGTATTAATAATTAGGTGAAATATTCAGCATCAATCAGCTGAATGACTGTGGATAAACATAAATACTACTAATGCACTGAAATTAAAAAAATAAATAAATTAAAAAAAAGGGGAAAAAAAATAAATGAATGGTTGTACCTTTAAGGCTCAACTCACCAACCCACCAATGAGGGAGCACACTGAGTTGCTTAGCAACGGAACCCATACAAACACCAACTGTGCTCTTTGGAAACAAGCTCCACTTTTACACTATATGTTTCCCCCAGGAGGTTTAACTAAGTGTATTGTCCAGTTACTCTTCATAGGTTTTTGTAGCTACNAAATCATGATGTGTGAGCCACGGGAGCTCTACAATCTCCTCAACCAGAGCAGTCGTGTGTGCAGGCTGGCAGAGATCAACTACCTCTGTTTAGTTGGTAAGAGATGAGATTCACATCAGCTCATAGTCCATGAGTCTGTTTCATACTGTATATATTTGTTTGATTTGATGTGATGTATTTGTTAAAAGCTATAACATGCCTGTGTATGTCTGTTATAGATGCTCGTGAAACTCAAGATTACAAAGTGAGCCACATCATAACAGCTAAAAATGCCAAAATGGTAATGAAACTAATTCATATCCAGTTTTGTGATTCACCTCTGTTTGTCCCATCAGACCCATACTGATGAATGTAAAGTGGCAAAAATTGACAGGCATACAACTATTATAACACTCTGTAAGGAAATGAATTCTGATTATTATCATTACAGTGCCTGCAGTTGTTATAACCCTTAAAATATCAACTGTGTGACTCTTTCCAGGATTCAAAAAGCACATTTTTCTTGCCTGAGGCAGTGGAGGTTGACAGTATGCAGCATATAGTGATCTATGACAGCAACACGGACAGTTTACATGAACAAGGTAAGATCACATTTATACATAAACAAGTCTTTTTCAAGTATTATACTGTTTGAAATGTGTCTAATTATTTTATGTGTTCGGCAGCCCTAAGTACAAGGTTTTGAAAATGATGTTCAGGTTGAAGATTATTCCAACCAGCTTTCTTTCCCTATTCTGCTCTTACTTTTTGAACAACCAATTGCAAAATGTCCATTGAGCAGAGATTATGATCTCCATGTTTCCCAACTAAAAGTGAAGATAAGTGAGGAATTTTATCTAGAATGACTTTATAGATGAATACATACCAGTGACTGAATAAACAAATATTGAACAAACACTAAACAAATGTTGGAAACTCTGGAGACTATCTACGTTTAACAGTGTAGTTTGTGTATTTTCAACAATTCCCGTATAGACAAAATTGCCAGTCAAGTGATAAGTGATTCAAATGATTCAAGTGTCAAGTGATATTTTTGGGTTCGTTTCTGTCTGTGATTGCAGGAAGAGCAGTCAAATGTGCCCAGACTCTAGCTAAAGCCAGCCTCTATCCAGTCTACGTAGTGAAAGGAGGCTTTCAGAGGTTCTCGGCTCTGTACCCTTTCTTAAGGACAGATAAAATCCTCTACACCATCATGGTAATTATATAATTCCATTATTTGACAGCTTTTTTAAACATACTTTTTTTTTTAAATTTACTGCAAGTTTTTACAAAGCATGATGGAAGACATTTTCTTAACATGCCAGGTCTTTAATACGGCAGAGGTAACAAAATCAGCAGGCAAAAACAGGTCAAGAACAAGATTTTAAAAAAAAAAACAAAAAACAAGGCTATGAAGATTCTACAAAAGGGTTGGGACAAGACCAAAGTGCAACAAGACAGTGAAAGACACAAGGTTAAATACACAAGTTAATGAGGCCTAATGGGAAACAGGTGAGGAGAACAATCAAGGCGCAGGTGAGACAAGACAGTGACAGGAAATGAAAAGCAATACCAAAATAAAACAGGAAGTACACAAAGGAGACAAATGTGGTGGACACAACAATCTTA